>BPLQ01013300.1:305339-604612 GCA_021605075.1 Caerostris darwini | reverse complement strand
GCACACGTTGCCACTGAGCCACGAGTCGGGCTCAAGAACTTGATGAATATTGTGAGAATGTCGAACATCGTCACTCAAATTGCATGTTAGTTTCCACGTTTTCCACTAAACGACACTCAAATGAGATTCAGTTATCCCTAAAAGTCCTCCAGGACGATAATGTTCTCCCTTAATTGAGTTTTTTGTCGTATGCATAAAGGAAACAGAGGGCCTATCACAAAAAAAATCTACCTTATTTCGCTAAAACCCACATATATGAGAAGAATTTATTGATGTTTTTTTTTTTTAACAGAACTAAAATCATTAGGATTTTGGTCATAGACCATCGCAGAAACAATGAAATCCTCTTGGAACATTTCAATTTTTGCTCTATTCCAGAGATTAATAAAACATAGGACTGGTGGCGTGCAATGAAATCGGCACTTTAAATAACAAAACAAAAAACAAAAAAAAAATATTGAGGATTCCAATGATAACTCACAAATACTCACCTAAATCTGAGTGTTTTTTTTAACAGGAAAAGAAAATGAGAGTTTTTGAGGTTTGGTTTGTCGCTCTACGGTCATCTTGTGCACACGAGGGCTAAACAGACCGGGACCTACAGTTTAAAGTGGATTCCGAACCACTCACAAATATCCATGCCACCGCCACGATAAGAAAATGAGAGAGAAAAAAGTAAAACAACTGACAATTACAGGCTGTTACAGTTTCTTCTTTAGTAGTAGTCGCCGATACATTTTTTTTGGATTCACTACTCATAATGCAGTTATGACATACTGAAGATTTTTTTTTGTTCCAATTCAGCTGGAAAATACTTAGACAGCTTGGTCTTGGATGCCTTAAGGCAAGCGCTGCACAGACGTACTCACTTTGCATTACCCAGGGGGCACGTGTAACTTGAAGATAAGCCACGGACGCGGAGTAACAATGCCCCCGCAACGCTCTATGATCCTATTCGGTCCTGATTATGGCTTTTTTTTGTGTGTGTGTGTGGACTAATCATTTACTTCTCAGCATCAATCTTCAACTGCTCTCACCGTTCAGCATAATCCCTGTGTACTTGGTTCAATGAGTCTATAGGACTCTGTTTACTTTGAATTATTTTGGCATCGACAACTGGTCCTTAATTGTACTGAATTTAAATTTAATTTTAATTTCTTTTATTTTGTATGTTACTTTTATTATTATTAGTATTTTTATCTTTTTTTTTTTTTTTGAGAACCATTTAACTTGAATTTTTAGAAACTTTATCTTGTATTTCCACTAACATTAATTAAGCAGCCAATTAAAATTTAAAGCATATTTATGAATTAAGATGAGGAGGTTTAAGGGGTATTTCCCCCTGTTGGTACTCCGTAATCGGTACGCCAGTTGCCACGATCCTATTAGGACCGCGACCTACGGTTTAAAGTGGATTCCGAACCACTACAAACATCCATAGCACCGCCGGGACTCGAACCCGAAACCTGTGGTACCGAGCGCCAGAGCGCTAGCCACTCGGCTATTCAGGCCCCATGACATACTGAAGATATTCGTACAACTTTGAATGGTATCGAATGATTAGCACGCGGAAACTTTGTTGGTCATGTCAAACAACGGAGTGCCATTAGGACCATAGTGAAACGGCTGTTCCAAAACGCTGCAAGATGAATCGCATCGGTGATGTGAAGTGTGCCAAGGTGAAGACATCGGGTGCCAAGGTGAACGAATGCGATACAAGATCGGTTGATTGTGCCACAGGTATGAACAGCATCATTTAGCACCACGTAAATGATCAGGAGCTTCACCAAAACCACTTGCAACACATTTCGCCATTTAACGCTTATTTCCTAAGATGGTATCAAGCGTAAGGAAACGCTTGTCTTTCTACTAAACAGAGACAAAACTGCCAAGAGTGGTGTTTTGCTCGAATAATCGTGGTTTATCTGTAGTGCCCGGCCATCATATATTCCGCTTCAGTGTTGTAGCTTGTGTGCTACTAAACCATGCAGAGGACATGCTGAATAAGCAAGTAATTCTGTTTCATAGAAGCACATGTAGCAGGAAAGCGTAGGATTCCATCTCCTATGATACACATTAGAAGTAATGCATATAACTTTAACAGATATGCTACTGCCACTACTACCCCACATCACTGTGACTAGAGTTGAGTTGCCTCTTTACAGTTTGGGAATAATGGGGGTGAGAAGTCTGACTGGGCTCCGTGACGCTCTACAGTCATATGAGACAGGCACCTACGGCTTAAAGTGGATTCCGAACCACTATAAACATCCATGGCACCGCCGGGACCCGAACCCTAAACCTGTGGCACCGAGTGCTAGAGCACTAGACACTCTGCCTTTCAGGCTTCTAACAGTTATCGAAATCGTAGAATTTCGTATTATCTTTCGTGGCTCCTTATCCTGAAACTAATTTACAAGAAAACCATATGATCCTTTTTTGGCCATCAAACCTTCGCCAATTGAATTTGTATGGGACATTCTAAGCTGCTAGAGTAAGTAGCTACAAAATATTGAAGATATAAAGCATCCATTTAATTGAATAATAATCTTGCAAAATTCAATTCAGGAAAACACACCAAGAATTTTTGATAATCCTTATCTAATCATGTACAAGTGCATTTAAAAACCAGGAGAATTTTCTTACATTACTAATTTTAGAAATTTTTTTTTTTTTTTTTTTGAATAATTGTTACCCTTTCTTGTATTCCACGGCTTTCAAATAGTAATCATTTTATTATTTATCCATGTGTTTCAAGAGTATTTAATGTCAATTTAATTCAATGTAAACAGGTATTTTCTTCAATTTCAGTGCATTTCTGTTCATTGTTTCATGTATTTTAATAAATTTATACTTTCAGATGTTCCGTCATAGACATTGACATCCTGTTTGACAGATTCGAAATAACCAACTTGACATACAATCCGAAATTTGAGGTAATAATAAATTTATACATTATGTAGTTAATGTTTAGCATCAAAGTATTCTAATCTTATTTTGCATCCACACCATGCAATTTTCAGAAGTAGAAATGTTTTGTTACTTTGAAACTTTGGTAATCAGAAGGCACCTGACCACAGGCTGTCTTCAAAATATTAAAGACATCAAGTACAACTTTCGACAAAATTGAGGATGAATTAGGAAAAAAAAATTATTAATTAATGTAATTAGGAAATTACGTGTCAAAATGCCAGGAAAAAAGCAGTGTAGCCAGCCAAACGAACACCCACTCACACATAGATAGAAACCACTATCCACAGGTGGTCGGTTCTATTGTTTAGTTCGAGGTCTGAATTGCCGAGATCTAGCGTTCTCGCACTCGGTGCCACAGGTTTCGGGTTCTAGCCACGGCGGTACCATGGATGTTTGTAGTGGTTCGGAATCCACATTAATTCGTAGGTCACTGTCTGATAGGACAGTAAGAGCATCACGGAGCCCAGTCAGACTTCTGTCACTCCATCATTCCCAAACTGTATAGAGCAACTCGACTCTAGGCACGGTGATGTGGTGTAGTAGTAGTAGTAACATTGTTTAGACTGTAGAAACCCCTACCACTTCATGACATTTTTATAATTTCATTGTTTTCTTACACAAAATAAAAGTCTTCACCTTAAAAGGCTGCAAAAATCAGGGTTTAAGAAAAGGAAAACTGGGAAAACGAAAATTCCAGCAGAAATAAAATAAAAAAAAGTAATCAACCAAAAAAACTCGCACTCACCCATAGACTGATAAACACAAATCCATAGGTGATCGTTTTACACTCGACCAAATGATTGAAATGATCGCAGCTACTTCATTACAATGATGTTTGATTTCTAGAGTTTTCTTACTCAAAATAAAAGTTGTAACATTATCTGGCTGGGGCCTGAGTGGCCGAGTGACTAGCGCCCTGGCGCTCGGTACCACAGGTTTCGGGTTCGAGTCCCGGCGGTACCATGGATGTTTGTAGTGGTTCGGAATCCTCTTTAAACCGTATGTCCCGGTCTAATAGGATCGTAGAGCGTTGCGGGGGCATTGTTGCTCCGCGTCCGTGGCTTATCTTCAAGTTACACGCGCCTCCTGGGTCATACACTTTGTATGACCCAGGGGGTATGACTGGGGGACCCCAGTAGCGTCTCGGCAGCGCTTGTCTTAAGGCCTTCAAGACCAAGCTGTCTAAATGTTTGCCAGCTGCATTAGAAAGAAAAAAAAAACATTATCGGGCTGCAAAAATCAGCACTTTCAAAAACATATTTTTTCATGTCGATGATTTTAGGCTGATAAAATTGCTGTATAAATGTCAAAGAACCCTAAATTTTCATTGAAAAATAGAACAACGATCTTAAAAATCGACAGAACTACTTCTCTAATGTCGGTATATAAAATTTCAAATCTTTGCTATTATAACTAATGAAATTGAATGTATTCTCTAATCTTACAGCGTTCAAAACAGATTGAACTTGGAAAAAAAAATTAAGTAGTTCTGAAATTGGCTTAGCTTATGGCTTGTTAAGTAAATATAATGTAAAGTATGCAGTGTTGCTTACACCCTAAGTATGATAGGCAAATTGTTGTTCTCTAGGACATAAGTATTTCATCCCCGTTGCCAAAATCTTTGTAAGGGGGTCTCCTGACTCCCGAATTTTTCCAGTAATTTTATGTACTACTATAATCCTTACAAATGGGCCTGAATGGCCGAGTGGCAAGCGCTCTGGCGCTCGGTACCACAGGTTTCGGGTTCGAGTCCCGGCGGTGGCATGGATGTTTGTAGTAGTTCGGAATCCACTTTAAAAAGTAGGTCCCGGTCCTAATAGGATCGTAGAGCGTTGCGGGGGCATTGTTACTCCACGTCCGTGGCTTACCATCAAGTTACACGTGCCCTCTGGGTAATGCAAAGTGAGTACGTCTGTGCAGCGCTTGCCTTAAGGCATCCACGACCAAGCTGTCTAAGTATTTACCAGATGCATTAGAAAGAAAAAAAAACGAATCCTTACAAATGCATTTAGAAAAATGTGTGGAATAATTTATTGAACTCGCATACCTATAAAACAGTTTTAAAATTTTAAAAGTATTTGCACTCACTTAAAAGACATCTTGGTCCACTAAATTTGCTTACTATATTATATATGTGGTACCCGTTAATTCACTACTGTCATTTTATAGTAATAAAGTATTATAGTGTAGCGGAAGACAAGCAAAACAAAATTTATCACAAAATAACCAATTTTTATGTAAATACCCTGCTCTCCTTTTCCCTTAGATATCAGTTTTCTACCAAATCACGATGAGCCAGTACCAGATATAATAGCCACAGGTTTGATTCAATTCTCGGCAGTGATGCCACAGGTTTCGGGTTCAATTCTCGGCAGTGCCATGGATATTTGTAGTGGTTCGAAATACACTTTAAACTGTGGGTTCCGGTCTGTTTAACCCTGTGTGCACAAGATGACCGTAGAGTGACAAACTAAATAAATCTTTAACCTTGCAGCAGCCCCATGGTGGGTCAACGCCGTCTCTCTACTGGCAGATTTTTAGACAGGAGATGTCAGCCCTACTCCCAACGCTGTACAGTCATATTTGGCCGGGATCTACGGTTTAAAGGGGATTCCGAACCATAAAAACATCCGTGGCACTGCCGGCATTCGAACCCGAAGCCTCAGCACAGAGCGCCAGAACTCCAATCACTCTCGGCCATCATAAATTCCATAGACTCCATAAAATTGCTCCTATAGCATATTCAATTAATGCTAATAATAAATTCCAGTTATCTGTGTGAAAAGAATAAATGACACTCCATTCAGAAATTATACCTTTATTAGTTTATCTTAACTGTTAGCTATACATTTCACTGTAACGCAAATCAACCAAGTAACAAGTCTCGCAAGTCACTTAGAGAAAGACCAGGCAGGTTTCTGAACTGTCCTATCAATCTTCGAGTGGCCTGATGGCCAATTAGCTAGCGCTCAGGCCAATAGTACCACAGGCTTCAGGTTCGAATCCTAGTGGATGCATGAATACTTGCTAGGGGTTCGGAATCCACGTTAAAATGTTAGATGCGGTCTAATTAGCACAAAGTGTGCACAAAATGACCGTAGAGCGACAAACCAAACCGTACTGGTGATCCAGTTCAGAGACCGATATTAAGGCATTAAATTACGCCTCACAGATACAAATTCTGAAAGTTTGATTTCAACACATTTGTTTTCCACGTGACATTGATTAAGATAATTAAAATTTTAACTATATGTTTCAGTGCAACGCAATCAACCAAGCAACGAGTATCACAAGTCAATGGGAGAAAGTCCAGGTGGATTTCCGGACTGTTCTATCAATCTTCTCTGATTCAGCAGACTTCAGGTTCGAATACTGGCGGTGGCATGGATGTTTGTTAGTCATTCGGAATCCACTTCAAACTCTAGGTCACGGTTTGTTTAGTCTATCAACTATACTTTTTAATGAAACGCACATCAATCAAGCAATGAATCACATAAGTCACTTTGAGAAAGGCACCAGGCGGGTTTCTGAACTGTCCTATCAACCTTCGAGCGGCCTGATGGCCAACTGGCTAGCGCTATGGCCATTAGTATCACAGGCAGGTTCGAATCTTAGCGGTGACAGGGATGTTTGCTAAACGTTCGGAATCCACTTTAAACTCTAGGTCCCGGTCTGTTTAGCCTCGTGTGCACAAGATGACCGGCGAAAAACCAAACCAAATCTCTGATTCAGTCCCTTTGTCTTTGCAGAGCCTGGAGCTGTTCAGCGTCATAGGAGGCTACATGGGCATGTGGCTGGGCATCTCTCTGGTGGCCGTCTACGACTTCATGGCCACCGCCCTGGGATGGGCACAACGGTGGACAGTCACGAAGAGGCGCAAGAGGGTGAAGCCCCTCAAGAAAGACCCCTACCAGGCCGCAGGGGTGACCAAGAAAGACTGGAATGCACAGAAATTCAGCAAGGACTATTACTGGTGACGGAACTGCAACAACTGATATTCTTGCTCACTCACTCCAATTCACGAGCTTGGAACATTTTTTTGGCAGGCTTCGAACTTGCACTTGGAAAAAAATATTGTAATCTTTTTTTTTTTTTTTTTTTCTTTTTTGCTTTGTTAGAACGAATTAAAAAAATAAAAATTATAAAAATACTCCACTTAGATACTAATATCACCACTACCACACACACAAAAAACTGAAATCTGTTCGGCAAATTTTAACTTATCATGTGTGAACATTCGAGAACGGATGAATATACTCAGGAATATGCCAATGTTTAATATTGCACGATATATATGAAGAATACTACAAGAAAGGCCAAATTCAATAGCCACATGTATATTCAATAGCCACACAATATAGCAATGTTGAATAGATCAAGAACTTCATGAAGAATGAATTGTTCAAGAATCTCTAAAAGAATATACAAAAGTAAGATAAATGTCGTCGTAAATGAAGAATGAAGTATTCCAAATTCTACAAGAATCACTATAACATTCAATACTCAAAAGAATCTATCAATGTTTGAAAATTCTAGGCATAAAGGAAGAATGAAATACTCAAAATACAATAAGAAGCACTATACAGCTCCATAAGCACAGGAAAATGTCAAAAATTATAAATTTGAAATATCAAGAAGGAATTGATCAACGCATTACGAGTACTTATAGCTGTTGGATATACAAACATTTAAAATCTCAAGCCAAGACGTTAAAAGTACTTCAAACCCATATTACAAAACACTCTAGAAAATTAAGCCAAATTCTCTAGAAAATTCCTGAAGACTAACATTATTCATGAAGCATTTCAAGAGTTAAGGGGCCCAAAGTACCATTTTCGGGCAAAATTTGAAATGAAGTTTTATTTGCTTGGCCCTCATTTTCGAATAATGTCACGGACCCCTAACCAGGTCAACATCATGTTCAGACATGATAAAAAAAAAGACTAATATTCGATGGATTTCGATTTATTTGCCTCAGACCTTTGTAAGGAAGTTTATGTTATCCTATAATCTAAATTGAATTTTATGTTTATTAATCCTTCTGTCAAATATGCATATAGTTATAATAATTAATATATTCTTCTTATATATAATATTTAGAAAAGAGAATTGTGTATCCTGCTTACGATATTCAATAAAATTCTAAATACCACATCACACTTGTAATAAAAACATTGCAACTGTACAACAAAGAACCTAAGACATGTAAAAGCATACCTTTTGTTGAAGGCGTGTCTGGTTTCCTTCAGTAGCTGGGAAACACATATATTTATGCTGGGGTGATATGAATCGAAGCCCGTTAAATCCTTTCGTCATGGTAAACGTCATATGACATGGTAAAATATCCTTTCGTCATCATTAATTCTGGTAAAAGCAAAGTTAATACCGAACCCAGGCCTGGAGTTTCCTATAGGCTAACTAGGCCTAGGGTCTCAAGATCAAGAGGGGCCTACTATCAAATTAGAAAAATTAGAATTACACTATTCTAAAAACAGTAAACACTAACACTGAATCGAAAATGAGGAGAAATTAGGAAATAAATGTGTCTGAATTGAATTTGCTTTAATACTCAATGTATTGAATATATTTATTTAATTTAATTTGATAGAAAATAGGATAATTTTTATTGCAGATTTGATTTTCGTCTGCAAAGATTTTTATTATTTGAATTTTGTTTCTTTGTAAATGTTGAGTGTTATGTTTGATTAGCTATTGCTACAAGTACTATATAGGGAGCGAGACTAAATGCCCAAATAAGCGTTCTCGACTTTTTTTTGTGACACATTTTTTTTTTATAAAGATTAATACCAATCACAACATGTTCCATTTAACATATTGATATATATCACAGTAATGATGTATTTTATTATTTCTCATGTATTTTACAAACTTAAAAATGGGAGGTGAAAGGGCCACATAAGTTGCATAGCCTAGGGCCTCTTTTCATCTAAATCCGGCCCAGATCGAACCCAGAAACGTAGGCAGCAAGATCTAAAAACACGAAAACCCCACGTGGTGCTATATCGCATCAGTCATTACATTGTCAAAACCTAAAGTCCTCTGGCCGTTGGTACCACAGGTTCGAATCCTGGAGGGGGCATGGGTGTTTGTTGGGGATTCAGAATCAACGTTAAACTGTAGCTCGATGTCTAATTACCCTAAAGTGTGCACAAAATGACCGTAGAGCGACAAACCAAATCTGACAAGATGAAATTGTCTGTTAACCCTCTAGGGGCCAAAATCTTTTCTTAAATATGAAAAAAAAATCATAATTGCTGACTTTCCATTGTATAAGTCTGTATATGCGGCTTTCAAATAATGTTTACCAATTAATTCACTTCGTAATTTTGGAAGCAACAACAATGGCTTACAATATTTGCACACCTGTACATAATTTTAAACGCCAAATTCCATAAAACAGCTTGTATTTGGTGTTAAGCGTTGATGTACGTTGTATTTGGAACATCTTATTTTTGGAACTCTTTTACCTCCCAACTTTTTGGTCAACGTACAAATACCTTTTCGCAGAAACAATAAATGTTAAAGATTTTCTATAACTCCTAATGCATCTAATTCCTCTTATTTTTGTGATTTTGGTACATGATACATAAATATGAAAAAGAGGTGAAAGCACAAAGATTATCTTAAGTATACTGTCATCTATCATAATAGGCCACTGTAACCAGAATGGCACAAAACTGTATCCTATGCAAATAGTAACAAAATGATTGTTTGAAATGCAAACACATAAATTGTGACTGATATATAAACACAGAAATATACAGCCCTCCAAAAGTTAAGGAGCAATCGGTTTTTTGCGCCTCATTTGCAAATGAATGAATGTAGAAACACCAAAGTTGGGTGACATGTGCACAAAACAGTTATGTATTGACTATAACATAAAGTTTACATAAGAAAAACGCAAAAATAATTTACAACAAAAAAAGCAATCTCTCTGGAAAAGTCCATTCTTGGAAAAAATAATAATCGATTTTATGTGGTAAAATGTCATAAAATAACAAAAATGAGATTTAATAAGGATTATGCCCTTCCCCTAGCTTGAATGCATTGGCGGCATCGACTTTCGATGCTGTCATTTAATTGTCGGTTACCGAAATGGGAAGCGAAGACCAGACACGAAGTAAGCTTTGTTCCAGCTCTCCTAAAGACTCGGGAGGAGGACTTAAAGCAGCAACCTGTCTAACAAGATATTCCCAAAGATGCTCTATCGGATTCAGGTCTGCAAATCGAGCTGGCCCTTCCATTCGCTCCAAAATAAGACCCTCAAGATATTCCTCAATAACTACAGCTTGGTGACATCGTGCATTATCATCCATCCGAATGGAAAAATTGCCAATTGCACCGGCATGTTGGTGGACATATGGATCAAGGACCTCATCCCGATATCTAAAACCAGTCATAACCAGTCGTGTCCTCCCTGGAAGACATGCAGATCAGTGTGACCATTGAGTGAAATCCCTGCCCAAACCATTATTCCACCACCTCGGTAAACCTGTCTTTCAACAGTGTTAGATTGATGGTATATGGTGCTTTGTTCCCTCTAGATCAGCAGACGTCCCGAATCACTCCAGTGTGAATCTGGACTCGTCTGTAAAAGTACAGAAGCCCATCGCTGTCTGGTCCAGGAAACGTGTTCTCTTGCCCAAAATAAGTGGGCCCTTCTTTGTCGTCCTTTGAGGGGGACACGCACAACTGGCTTTGGATAGAGACCTGAATTTTGAAGATGCTTTCACACTGTGCTAGCGGATATTCTTCTCCCTGATGCTACAGAATGGCCTGCAACAAGTTTCAACGCAGAAATGCTTCTTCTCTTTCGGTCCGAAAGAGTTATAAAACTATCTTCTGCAGGTGCTGTAGCTCGTAGTAAACCTGGAACATATCTTCTAGACACAGAAGCTTCCGTTTGTTATTTATTCCAGAGACTGTGGACCACACTGCGTGACACATTAAGACGCCTAGCAGCATCAGCGTGGGACAACCCCTTTTCCATCCATCCGACCACCCTCCACCTTAACGAATTGGGTAAACGGCTTCTCTCAGACATTGCGGGACCCCACTGCCTGTTGTCAATGAATCTATTAACAGTTGTAAATCAACAAAAGTTACACGCGTAATTCCGAAAGCCTGATATTTGCATATTTTTCTCTCCCTCATATATACTTGTTACTTTTTTATATAAAAAAGTAACAACTATCGATTTTGCATAAATTTGCATGTACGTTTTTATCATTTATAACTATAAATTTTATTGTTACTGTCATTTTTTTTTTATGGTGAGCTTCGAAAAACTAGTTCCTTAACTTTTGGAGGGCAGTATATTATGTACCCTTCTTTTGCTTACTAAACACCGAGAGAAGCACAAATAATGTCAATTGCAGAAGATATTTTCTACCTTCAGACAACTTACAAGGAATTTATTTTGGTATTTCACGTGAATGGTGCTGTCAGCCATCATCAATATGGTTACTGGTCGTCTCCTAGACATTACATAATTAAGATGTATACGACGTCTGGTGTAAAAATATTTGTTAAAATTGTAGATATATTAGCATGAGACCTGAAAGCTACACTAGATCGTTAAAAAGACTGCCTGTAAAGGATTTTATATACACACACACACACACACACACACACACACACACACAAATTAAAATGAATGATTCTAGTTTTTCTACGTCAAAAAGTACAAATTGAAATAAGAAAAATACTTAACATTTCAATAACTCTTAATCCGATGCAAGACTTCGACAAAGGTTTTAAAACCTTGCAGTAGAAAATTCATGTTCTCATTCACTAAAATGGTTTAAAGGTAATGTTTCAAATATTTCATTAAAAAGTTACTAAAATTATTATTAGGCATGATAATTATTTCAAGTCACTTGTGTGTCTTATGGCAATGCAAAAAAACATTTCATATTCTCAATCACTCAAGGAATTTATACTGTACTGCAATGGTCTTCAAAAGTGATCTAGTTTAAGTTACCGGTGTCAATATACTATAACATCCTCAATTTTCCCCGCAAAGAAGGAGAATATCTCGCCATTTTTTTGTATCAAATTTGAACTGAATTTTCTATTTTACATATTTACCCACCGAAAAGGCAACGTTATCGTCAATTTGGTAAATTAATATTATTCCTTTTACAACGAAATCGCCGCAACTATAAAATAGAAATTATATCTTACAAAAGCATACTTTTTTTTTTGGTTTGGTTTGTTTTTCCCATTTATTACTCAACAGTAAAATTTAGGGATTTTACAAAATCAAATATGTCTTAAGAAAATTTACGGTTAAAAAGTTTGGCGATTCTACTAAAATTCTTCTCATTCAAAAATATATATCGTGGTTTTGTTTATCAAAAAGCTGTTTTGATCATCTACTTTAGACACTTAAATCACAAAAACCATATTGAAAATACTTTACTTTATTATTTCAGGCATTAAAAAAACCACAAACAGTCTGCCATAAAATATTTCAGCAATGTTTCGATGAAATCACTGCGAATTCAAAGATCGTTTCTTACCATGTCGACCGCAGCTCGTAATATTTGGTAGACAGTTTTCTGGGCGACTGAACATTCTTCGTAGGCAACAAAGCCTTGGCGTTTCCACATCTCTCGAGCTTCTTTTCCGGAAACAGGGTTCCAGCCTTTCTGCTTGACGACCGACTTGCAGGTCCTCAGGTCCACCTTGTTGGCGACCAGAATGGAGTTCTTGTAGTGCGGGTACTCTTTCATCAATGGAAGCCACTTGCGTTCGATGCTACGGAAGCTTTTGCGGTTGTCGATGGCAAAACAGAAGACGAACACGTCTATTGTAGCCAGAAGTTTTTCGTTTACCATGTAAACACCGCTGTCGATCGGAAAATACAGGGCGATTACCTTGCCAGGACAGAAACCGTAGTGGAATGTGTAAACTTTGTGTTGTTGACGATTGGAAATGTCTATTAGCGTGCCACAGTTGACTAAAGCTAGGACCGTTCTCAGTTTACCGCAGTGTGGATCACCAACTAAGAGAATCTTCATTCCGTTTACTGGTTCCGGCGTCTTTTGCAATCTTTGCATCGTTTTATTAATTGGCAGAAAAACCTCGTCAAAAATGTATATTAAAAACAACCGTTTAAAAATGAATGTTCTAACCTATATGATTGCACACTTTAAACTCAATCCATCTAAAGGTTTAACATCTGAATTCTATGAAGTTATTTATCCCAAAAAGCCATGTTTCGTTTTCATTTCAGTTTTCTTCATCAATCCGAATCCAGTGACGCATTCATTTAAGCAAATTTATTTGAAAGCACTTGAACTAGTACAGGCCAGATGTCATATCGGTTATGAATGAAAACACAAATTTAAGGTTGTACTAATGCCTTTTATTTGGTATTCGATTAAATTTACTCTCAGTTATGCAGTTTAGGAAGCCTGAATGGCCGAGTGTCTAGCGCTCGGGGCCTCAGGTTTCGGGTTCGAGTCCCAGAAATGCCATTGATGTCTGTAGTGGTTCGGAATCCACTTTAAGCCGTAGGTCCCTGTCTCTTATGATTGTAAAGCATCACAGATCCCAATTAGACTTCTCACCCGCATCATTCCTAAACTGTATAAGGGCAACTCAATTCTAGGCATAGTGATGTGGTGTGGTGCAGTAGTAGAAATTGAGTAGTTTAGAGGTCTGATGGCTAAGTGGCTAGCTCTTTGGGGTTCGGTACCATAGGTTTCGGGTTCGAGTGCCAGCGGTGCCATGGATGTTTGTAGCGGTAGGTCCCAGTCTCCTATGACTGTAGAGCATCACAGATCCCAATCAGACTTCTCACCCACATCATTCCCAAACTGTATAACGGGAAGTCAATTCTAGGCACAGTGATGCGGTGTGGTGCAATAGGAGAAATTAAATAGTTTAGAGGTCTGATGGCCGAGTGGCTAGCGCTCTGGCGCTTAGGGCCTCAGGTTTCGAGTTCGAGTCCTGGCGCTACCATGGATGTTTGTAGTGGTTCGGAATCCACTGCAAGCCGTAGGTCCCTGTCTCCCACAACTGTAGAGCATCACGGGGCCCGATCAGACTTCATCATTTCGAAACAGCAAAGGGGCAACTCAGCTCTAGGCACTGTGATGTGGTGTGGTGTAGTAGTAATAGTTGTGTAGTTTACAGGGCGATGAAAAAGATTTTGTGTTATTACATCTCGATGATTCAAAAAGACTACTGATTTTAATGAAAGTAAAGAACCGTATCGTAAAAGAAGTTGCTTTTCACTATGCCTTCAAGTTAAAAAAATTCCCGCTTTCAATAAATCCCAATTTTGGGGCTATACATGTCCAAAACCAAGGGCCTGAATGGCCGAGTGGCTAGCGCTCTGACGCTCGATACCACAGGTTTCGGGTTCTAGTCCCGGCGGTGCCATGCATGTTTGTAATGGTTCGAATCCACTTTATACCATAGGTCCTGGTCTAACATGATCGGAGAGTGTTGCGCGGGTACTGTTGTTCCGCGTCCGTAGCTTATCTTCAAGATACACGCACCTCCTGGGTAGTGCTAAGTGAGTAACGTCTGTGCAGCTTTTACCTTAAGGCATCCAAGACAATTGTCTGAGTGTTTGCCAGTTGCATAAAAACAAAACAAAAAAAAAATGTCTGAAATCTGAGAGTGCAACGCGATGACTTCATTCTAGATATAAAACAAAAGTAAACAAGTAGCCATCTACAAAAATAATTTCGAATAAGTAACATTAAACTACAGAAATAAATGACAGCTGCCACAAAAAGTTTACTTTAAGTTGACAGTCAATATTTAAAAGCATCCAATTAAAAGTTTTCAAGTGAGAGTTCGTAAAATAAGTATTCCTTCGTATGCCCCCTATGGTATATCCGGAATTATTTCCGTGACAATTTAAGCAAGCCTTTGAGCCACACAACTGTATCGCCAGATCATTATGAATATACACTGAGCATTTGTCATGATATGTAGAATTTTGCTGTGCCAAATGTAGTCATTATTTTGTTTAGGTAAAATTATTTCCCTTATAGAGTAACTGGAAGAAATAGTATCCCCCATATAGAGTAAATGTTAAGAAAAATAAACCTTAATACCTATTTAAATCATAAGAATCTATTCATTAATTGAAGTTGGTAAAGTCTTTTTGAAAAAGCTATGCTATTTTTTAAAATATCAGACTTTGACATTACTTTGTACGTGCCTATAAAATATATTGCTTGCAACGTATTTTTTTTTAAAAAAAGGGGAGGGCATGAATTTCTTCCTGGTTATCACGCAGCACACAGAGAGGGTCAGGAGTCGGTTTAATTCTGTGAAGGTGCTTGGAGAGACAATCGTGACCACAGAAAAGCCGTAGCAATGTCACCGATGATAATGGAACAAACCACCTACATTCCACTGCAGAACTCTTAAGAAACTCACTCTGAGAGCCAGACTGAAGGCCGTGTTTGTACATCATTTTACAGTATCAGACGTCGCCTCGTTTGGTTTGTCTCTCTACTGTCATTTTGTGCTAATCAGACTGGGATCTACAGTTTAAAGTGGATTCCGAACCACCCACAAACATCCATGCCACCGACAGGATTCGAACCTGAAGTCTGTGGTACCAAAGGCCAGAGCACCAGCCAATTGGCCATCAGGCCACCAAACGTTGCCCAGAGTGCACCACGAGGAGGTAGATCTACGTTGCACTTTGGAGGGTAAGAATTAATTTTAAATTATTTAATACGGATAAGAATACGAATTAACAGAGAATCTGAAGAAGAATACAAAAGGAACTAAGAAAGAATTCAAAAAGAATCCAAAGAAGAATTCTAGTTGATGTGTGTACACTTCGACAGAGAGAGTTGTAATTTGCGCTGAGCACATAACGGAGATTGACGTTTAGGCCAACTGAGCAACGTTGAGAGTTAAAAAAATGGTCACTCGACGCGTAGGTCAGTTGACAATATTTGACCGATTTGGATTGTCGCTCTACGGTCATTTTGTACACACTTTGGGCTAATCAGACCGGGACCTACGTTTAAAGTGAATTCCGAATCACTAACAAACATCCATGCCACCCCCAGGATTCGAATCTGAATTCTGTGATACCAAAGGCCAGAGCGCCAGCCAATTGGCCATCAGGCTGCCAGACGTTGCCCAGAGTGCAACACGAGGAGGAAGATCTACGTTTCACTTCGGAGGGTTATAATTAATTTTAAACTATTTAATACAAATAAGAATATTCTCTCTTTAGAGAATCTGAAGAAGAATACAAAAGGAATTAAGAAAGAATTCAAAAAGAATACATAAAGAAACCGAAGATGAATTGAGAAAAAATTCTTGTTGATGTGAGTACACTTCAACTGAGAGAGAGTTGTAATTTGCGCTGAGAACATAATGAAGATTGACGCGCAGGCCAACTGAGCAACGTTGAGAAAAGTTAAAAAATGGCCCCTCGACGCTTAAGTCAGTTGACATTATTTGACCGATTTAAATTTGGTTTGTCGCTCTACACTCATTTTGTGCACACATTAGGCTAATTAGACCGGGACCTACAGTTTAAAGTGGATTCCGAACCACAAACAAACATAACAAGCATTCATGCAAAACGCCGGGATTCGAACCTGAATCCTGTGGTACCAAAGGCCAGAGCGCTAGCCAATTGACCATCAGGCTACTTTTGACATTTTTTTTGGAGTGAAAAATGGAAACATGAGAAGTTATTACTTTTGTGTTTATTATTCTTCTTACATGTAAACATAGATAATATAATATGATCCTACACGTACATTGTAAAGAAATATATAACACTAAAAATGAAATATAAAAAATATATAAATAAAAAAAAATAAGAAAAAAAATGAAATCATTAAAAAATATTTATTTTACTAGCGCGATATTTGTTTCTCCACTCTTTCACTTAGCTTTTGCAAATCGATCTCAATGTGAGTATTTGCACATCGTAATGGGTGTTGCAGGTTAGCGTCCGTTATGTTTGAGCCTGTTTTGTGTTAAGTCAATTTCATTTTTGAAAAAAAAAAAAAAAAAATTCGCAAGTGTAAGGTGAACTAAAAGTACTAACAACTTCAATTAAGAGTCTGGTTTGCTCAGCATCAACAATCAACTGTGAGTATCTAGGGATGGTCACTGCTTCGCAGAATATAATTTATTTATTCTGTTTTGATAATAACTTTGATTTAAAAATATTGCTTGTTTTATTTATGGGTTTCATAACTGTAAACCTATAAATGAAACAAGCAATATCTGTCATATAGTAGCAAGAATATTATTTTAAAATCGAAGTTATTTTTTTCTCATAATTTCGGTAGTTCATTTTTGAATATATGGATGCACAAATAATGTATTTTTTTTAATACGTTGGTTTTTGCTGCTTTGGCCATTGTAAAATAAAGATATTTTGTAAAAGTGTGAATCTCACGGGCCGGACAAATATTCAAGGTGGGGCCGCATGCGGCCCGCGTGTTGGCTACCCTTGTTTTACACTGATAAACCAACTAGAATCAATTGAAGCACTGAATTTAAGACATTGCTTTAACTGCATTTTTTCTAAACATCTAATTTTTTCACTTATTTTTTTGTATTAAAATATTCTGAATTTTTCTAATTCCTTCGAATTAAAAAAAATATATTGTGATATATTTTCTTAATTATCTCGTAGTTTCAGTTATTAGGCAAGTTTTTTTTTTTTTTTTTTGTGTGGTTTTTTTCCAAGTTTTGAATTTGTAATATTTAAGATACGGCAGTTTCTGAAGTCGAAATATAGATTAAAATTAACTTGCAATCTAAAATGTAAATACTTCACGTCCCATTAAATTCTATTTTTATTTCAGTTATCCGATTTGAAGTTAGGATGCACTGTTTATAAATGTGTTTTGCCAATATTCATAAATTTTTCTTAAATATTAAATAGATGTTTTTCTCTAGAAATGATTTTTGGTTTCTTATAACAATGCTTAATATGCAAATATGCCGAAATCGTTGCTTTCTAGTAACGAAAATAAAAGAGCAACGTTGTAAGTTTTTTATTCTATTGTGTCCCAAAAGTAAGACCAGTTTTCAATTTAAATTTCCCGGGCGTATGGTATTTCAATTATTATTTTTTTTTTTTTTTTTAGGTTGTCGACAATGTATTTGACACATCTGTGTGAAATTTCACGTCAAAATATACATTGATGTTTGAGTTACGCTTGGCTTTATGATACGCTAAAACTGATAAAAACTGGTCTTACTTTTTGAACACAGTAGTACTTCTTAATGAACTTGCATCTATTGACAGTTTAATACAGATTTCGGAACAATTATTTTTACAACAGATTACAAAACAGTAATGCTGAGTATGCATGACAAATTTAAAAAAAAAATAATAAAATGCTGAAATCTGCTCGGCAAATTTCATCTGATCAACATTCGACAACGGATGAATTAACTCAAGAATATATCAGTGTTTAATAATGCAAGAGATATATGAAATAATTGCAATACTATAAGAATGGCCAAATTCAATAGTCACATGAATATAACAATGCTGAATAGATCAAGAACTTCATGAAGAATGAATTGTTCAAGAATCTCAAAAGATAAATGCAGTTATAAATGAAGAATGAAGTATTCCCAATTCTAAAAGAAACGTTATCATATACAATAGCCAAAAGAATATTTTAAAGTTTGAAAATTCTAGTCTTAAATGAAGTATTCTAAATTCTACAAGAAACGTTATCACATACAATACCCCAAAGAATATATCAAAATTAGAAAATTCTAGGAATAAATGAAGAATGAAGTATTCCAAATAAATAAGAAGCACTTTACAGCTCAATAGGAACCGAAAAATGCCAAAAGTGATAAATATGAAATGCCAAAAAGAAATTGGTCAATGCACTACAAGTACTTATAGCCATTAGAAATACAATGTTTAAAATCCCAACCCAAAACGTGAAAAGTGATTCAAAACCATACTACAAAACACTTCAAACAAAAGCCAAATTCTAAAGAAAATTCCTTAAGACTAACGTTATTCATGAAGCATTTCAAGAGTTAAGGGGCCCAAAGTACCATTTTTGGCCAAAATTTGAAATGGAATTTTATTTCCTTGGCCCTCATTTCCGGATAACGTCATGGACCCTTAATCAAGACATCATGTTCACACGGGATAAAAAAAGTACTAATTTGTGGTGTTTACTCTCCAAAGCAACGACCATCCCGCTTTGAATTCGCAGGTATTGATTCTATGGAGAATTCTTGAATCATATTTTCCCCATGTTTCCTGTTTCGAAGATTAACAAGTGTTGTTTCCGATCAGTGTGTGTAGGTGAAGGAATTAATGTTTTTAATAAACCTGTTAAATGTTTGCTAAATTTTCCGATTTAAACTATTCGAAAAATCCATGATTTAAATCAAATTTATAACCATTGTGATGATTAGTTTTCCTGAGATTTTTTTTGCCAAATTGACTGTTGTCATTCATCATTAACATAGAAATTCATGTACTATGTAAACTATTTGTTATTATAAAAGACAACAGATGGCGCCACGAACAAGAGGTGCAACTCCATATAAGGCTGTTGTCTTGTACGGGGATTCCAATGTAAGAGCAAGGGCAGAAAAGAACGCGACTGAGTTGCTGATGGCGGGTGGTGGTTCGATTAAGTATTTTTGGTACCACTAAAATTCATATATATATATGCCAACTGAAAGTTATGTCAATTAATGATAAAAGAAAAAGAAGATAACTAGAATTATAAATTCTGAAATAAATGCAGAAAAACAAGTTCCATTAACGAATGGAAAGTTTGAAATTTTAATTTGATAAGATGTAAGGCTGTTTTGTATTATTGGAAAAAATATGAGGTATATTGCTACAGCAGAGAAAATTATTTTCTCAATACATTCTTCAATTATCTTTTATTGGATCTATTGTTCAAATTTACACCTGATTTTCCATACTACACTTTCATATTTTCAAAAATAGAAATAACTTTTTAAAACATTGATAAAAAGGAGTTCACACAAAACATCTGTACGCTTTCTTAAGGTAGATTTCCAACACTTACTAAAATGTCATGTCATAGAATGCCAGACAAACGAAATCCAGCTCTTCTGTTCTTTCAAACCAACTATTGGCTCAAGATTTACGATGCGAGATTTAAGTATCCTGTGAAAATCTATCTTCATTAAGAATAGCTATGCAGCTAAGAATTGAGTGACATTGCTTTCAAATCCTTTCTTCTTTGTAATCTTATCCACTATCAATTATATAATTATGCTTTAGTTTCTATTTCTGATTGTCCCAAATGTCTTTTTTTTAATGCATATTTTGATAATGCCATCTTCCAGCAATTTATCAAATAATTTATTTTAAATTATAACTCAAGCAGTTGTATTCCTTTTTCAGGAAAAACAGATTTAAGCTCTAAATTGTTTTTTTTTTTTTTTTTCTGTGTTTACATATTTTATCTTTCTTTGCTTTCTGTATAATTTAGTATTTGTTACTGTGTATTAACTTCATGGCATAATTTGCTCAAGAAGGAATTGTTTAGTTTAAAAAAATAATTACAAAAATGTAATATTTTTCCTATATATCTCTAAACATATAGCAAACTTTTCGTACCAAGCAGAATCGATTTTTGCATAAAAAAAAATTATAAACTTCTCCGGAAACACTGAAGATATAAAATTTCCTTATTCTAAGAAATTTAGAATTTTTAGTGCATAATATTGAATTTATATATGAAATTTTTGTACGGATTAAATAAGCATAATTTAACTATCATATAAACTCTTATTGAATACATAAATACAAATTATGTAATTGGCAAGAATTGTTCTACTTTATTTAAATTGAGAAATTTTTCAGCATTGATACGATATTTTCAGAAATATATTTTGGATACTTTAAAAAGAAACAAAAAAGAAAAACATTTTTGAGAAAAAAAATATTTAATAGCATTTGAAAAAATTACATAAAAAAAGTAATAAAAATAAAACATTTAACAAAATGAGTGATGTTTCTTCTATATCTCTGCGTTATCAAATCTCTCCACTT
The DNA here is from genome assembly GCA_021605075.1 of Caerostris darwini. Classification (NCBI taxonomy): domain Eukaryota; kingdom Metazoa; phylum Arthropoda; class Arachnida; order Araneae; family Araneidae; genus Caerostris; species Caerostris darwini. The sequence goes on along the minus strand of BPLQ01013300.1, from coordinate 583,584 downwards.
TTATCATTAACTTTCTCATCTGCAAAAAAATAAAAGTAACTCAGTATTTATAAATATTACAATAAATAATATATAACATTTGTTACAAATTAAGTAGTGTTAAAGAGTTTACTCAATAAAATGAATAGAAATTTTTTAAGTTGATATTTCTTGCATACGATTAATATCTGAAAATCCAAACACTGATGAACATAAAAGCACACGATGCTTGGTCTGGTTCAGAGATGGGCAAACTTTTTCTGTCGTAGACCAAAAATCGAAAAAAAAAAAGTTTGCGGGCCAAGTTACATTTTTACAAAATTTTAAAAACAATATACAAATATTACAATTTAAATATGTTAATGAGATGAATTAAATTGCGATTTCATTTTTAAAAGTTTCTTATATTGAGGTTCGAAGTGAGATGTACCGATTCTAAGGAACGAGGCTAAATGCTCATCTGTCAGTCTACTTCTGAAATAATTCTTTCTAAGGTTCATCATAGTTGAAAAATTTGTTCACATAAAGATGAAGCAAGTATAGCACTGATTTTCTGGACGCGACATATTAAATTTGGGAAACTTACTTTTGATAATGATTTGTAAAACTCTAACTTTGGCATATTTAGAGAAACAACTGCTATATATTTCTCTTAATGCGCCTTGCACAGGCAAATTAAAATTCTATCGCTGGGCCGGATTTGGCCATAGTTTGCCCATCCCTGGTCTGGTCTATTGCACTACGGTCATTGTGTTTTCATTTTTTGTCATTAGCACTCCAGGCTAATTAAACCAGGACCTACAATTTAATGTGGATTCCGAACAACAACAAACATCCATGCCGCAGGCAGGATTCAAACCTGAGGCCTGTCCTACCAAAGGCCAATGCGCTAACCAATTGGCCATCAGGTCACAAGCACATACTTGCAGCAGAACCAGGTCTCTAAACTGCATGACCGAAATTCTAATGCCTTACATTCACAGAAAAATATGCCTTTTTTTACAATATAAAATAATAATAATAATAAAAAAAAATTTCCTACTAGGAAATTAAAATCACACACACACAATTTCTGAAGTACCCAAAACTGTATATAAACATTGTAACAATAATTAATGAAGTCTCTATTGTCAATTACATTATAGTTATTTCCAACTTATTAAATAACCAGTACTGAAAGAAAAAAAAATTAATAAAAATATGAATGAATAATCCTGAAATTAATTTAAAATTGTAAATTAAAGAGCCTTTGATTGGAATATGTTATTTGCCACAATCATATGTTGCCTGTTATTTTAATATATTTGAATACAATTTCGTACAATACAATTAAAAAAAAAAATAATAAGCAATCTGAGAATTTTCTTAATTCTTTTTATTCTAATATAAACTCAGTTTCTGTTTATCATATCAGAAATGCTAATTACAAATGTTTTCTGATTAGTATTTTAGACAATATTCTGTACTTTTTGAGGGTTACCTATAGTGCAAATGGGAAGAGGGACAGATCTTAAACACACATTACCTTCCCATGGTAACCACCTTTAACATACAATTTACATCAGCAGAGATGCACATTCATGGCTGCAATTTTATCAATTAATGCAGTAACATCTTTTATTAAAAAAAAATTTTTTTTTTATTGGAAGTTTTCATAAAAAATTCCACACCAATTGTTATATTATAAATGGTTGATTCTCATCTCATATCATTTTATATGAAAATGATAAAAAAAAATGTACACATACCATATTTTAAAGCGTTTTTCAGCAACTGATTAGAAAACTTTTGCATATTAATTAAAAAAAAGTGAAAGAAAAAAAAACTCACTTTAGCTTCTAGTAACCTTGTATTACGCGTAACTTCTCTTAAAAGTCTTGCGACAGGCATTTCAAGATGGTTGACTGGAAAAGATTATTGCATATTGCTTTACCATAATGTATACAATATAAAATTGATATTACTGAAAAGGCATTTTTTCAAAATCTGAGTAAAAGCAACACTCACATCGAAAATCACTGTAATGTCGGCATTCTTTAACTCCTGACCTAGATGCAGCAGATTCTTGAGGAGGTAAAATGGTACTTAAATGTATATTAATAACTTCCAAGCACTTTATGAATTCGGTCCTTATTCTGCAAAACAAAATATATACGTTAGATCTTCTATCTATCAGTCAGCTTTTGATAAGATTCCCTATCCTTCTTCAACAAAGAAACTGCAATGGAGAATATGGACATCTTGAAAAATTTGGTTTGTCTCCCTACAACCATCTTTTGGACACTTAAGATTAATTACACTGGGACCAACAATTTAACGAGGATTCCAAACCACTAACAAAACATTCATGCCATTGCCAGGGTTCAAACCCAAGACCAAAGCACTGGCTAATTGGCCCTCAGGCTGCTAGACATCTTGACAAGGAATGCAACTGGAATTTTAATAATCTAAGAACTGTTATTGAATTAAAGTTATTTGTTTCAATAGACTAGAGAATGCTTTCCCACCTGGTTCTTTTCATAAAAATTACTACCGTGCCCAAAAAGTAAGACCAGTTTCCATTATAAATTTCCTGGGCATATGGTATTTCAATGTTTTTACCCCCTTTTTTAGGCTGTTGGCACTGTCCTTGACATCTGTGTGAAATTTTGCATCAAAATATTCAGTGTTTGAGTTATGTTTGGTTTTGTGAGATACTAAAACTGATTCTGGCGATTTTTAAAATGTCCGAGTTAATTCAGCAAGAAATTGCGTTAAATTTTGTTTGCAGAAACATAGAATGTTGCAGAAGGCATTCATTGAGCATTCTTATATTGGAAAGAAATGTTTAGTAGTGGTATAAAATGTTCAAAGAAGGCAGAGAACCTTCTGGTCCACCCCCAACATCAACCAACGAAACTCATGTCCAAAAAATTAAAGATTTGGTACTTGCAAACCATGGATTTACAATTAGAGACCTTGCTGATGATGTTGGAATTTCAAAATTCCATTTTAAGATGTTTTGGGCCTCAAACGCATCAAATCTTGATTGGTACCGAAAACACTGAATGCGCCAGCTCACACTGCATCGATTCTTCGCGACTTTTTCGCCAAAAATGAAGCCCATATCGTCTACAACCACTGTATTCACCTAATTTAGCATCATGCTACTTCCGGCTATTCCCTAAACTCAAAAGACCACTCCGGGGATAACGTTTTGAGTCGATTGAAGAGACATTTAAAAAAAATCGCTGGAATCAGTTTTACCATCTTACAAAAACAAGCGTAACTCAAGCACTAATGAATATTTTGACATAAAATTTCACATAGATGTCAAGGACAGTGCCAAGAACCTAAAAGAGAAAAAGAAATACCATATGTCTGGGAAAATTAAATTGAAAACTGGGTCTTACTTTTTGGACACAATATTAAGCTGTCTATCACTTTTTGACACTTAAAATTATTCAGTGATTGTAAACTGTACCATCAATGTTGAGTATGTATTGCTTGGTCGGTTAAAAAGTGTTGTAGTTTAGCCATTAAACATACAAAGAACATTTGAAAGTCAGTTAAATGAGGCTGTGTTGTCTTATTTCTTAAGAAAGCCTCAGCTTGAAATTTATGTAAGCGAAGAAAGAGCAATAACAAAAAGATACAAAATTGTATCATGTTTTTTTAAATATTTGATACAAAATATAAAGTACATTTTTCTTCATATCAAATTTATGGTAAAAACATTAGTTATTGGAATACATCATTTCTAGCAGCATTTCGCCACTTTGTAGTATATTTCACTTTTTCTTTTTTCTCTTTGATTTAAATTTTTTAATTTTTTGTATATATTCCTTGCATTTAGTACTTGTATATATTTTGTAAATTTTTGATACTATTTTTCTTTTTATTTTTATTTTCCCTTTTTTACATTCTCTTGTATAGAATTGTTAATTTTTTGATTTTCTGTAATTGTAAATATTGTAAATTGTAATTTTGGGCAGTTTCCTTAATCACTTTTCCTGTTGTATTTTTCTATGTCAATGTGTTTTTACCTAATGAACTTTATGTGCCATCTATCCTGGAGTCAAAGGTCCTGCAGGCCAAGGAACTCCGAAAACATTAAGAACGACGTTATTGGAATATTAATTTTTAAGTAGGTACATTCAGTATGTTTTAAAATTAAATTAAAAACAATTCATTACAGAAAAAAATCTTGGATGAGTTCTGAAATAATTATAAATATGTCTATCTAGTTTTTAAAAATATAGTTGTTCAAAAGAATCATTAGTTAAGAATTAAATAATTTCATAATAAAAAATAAAAAAAAAATTGCCATTTTCATTAATGAAAAATTCCTGTTAAATTTAATCTGCTTTAAGTGTTTATTTCTGTATGTGTTCATATAAATAATAATAATGAAACAAAAACTCAAATTTTCAAATTCTAATGCACGATTATAATTTTTAAAAGTTTTCTTTTAATATTTAGTAATTAAATATATTTTTATTCATCACATAAAGTAATTTTAGGAATTTTAATAAATTATTCTTTCAATCCAGCCATATATGCTTAAAAATTGCCTGACTATATGACCTTCTGTTGATCATCAGTGAATTGATATACACTTTTTAACATTAATTAAATTGAGCACACATAAACACACAAAAAAAATCTAGAGAAAATTTCTAAGAAAATATACTAACCTAAATAATAAACACAACATTTTGAAATGATATATAATCTTTACTCATTGAGACTTTATTTTTAAAATATTACTACAGAATACAGTTTTGGTATAGAAAAAAATTCTCAGTATATTAGATTTTTATCAAACTTATTTATTTTTACTTTTTGTCAACATAAAGCAAATAATAAAAGATAATTCTACCATTTTTTAAAGTTAGACACTAAATAAAAAAAAAAAATTTAACTTTATCTTTTGAGAGATATATAGAAAAATTAGTAAATGAAAAGCACTTACAGATTTCGTACTTGTATAGGGTGTGCAAAATCCAAGTAAAACATTTCAATTTCATCACAAGTACGTGAAAATTTTTCAATAAAATTACGAGCCTTATGTTGCGGACGAGGCTCCTTGCAGGTTTTAAGAGCTTCCGCAAGGGAACTCATATCCTCCAAGCCTCCCTTATCTGTTCCATTCAGCTCTTCCTTCACTGAAAAAACAAACAAAATTACAGCATTTATAATTTTCATAACATTTCATCTCATGTATGTTATACTCATATCTTTCTTATTAATCATTTCACATACCTGAAAAGATATATCAATATATTTTATTAACACATTGGTACGTAAAAATTATGAGCAAATAAAATTTTATTTTTAACAATATGAGACTAGTGAATCAAAACAGCATGTGTTTATTTTAAAAGAATATAAACAAAACACTCATGTCCTATCTATCTTTTATCTTTCCTCTTCAAAAGTCGATTTGACTCAGTCCCTCTGAAGCATAAGCTCATAATTAGAAGAGATTGAATCCCATTAAGCCAATGCTTTTCACCTCAAACTATTTACTGTTTTTCAACTTTCTATGCAATTTTTAATTTTTATGATAACTTTTAGTATCCGAGATCATTTTACAAAAATGTTAATAGCGAAGGATTATAGCCAAGGAACTCCATGAACAAAGATTAGATTATAAATGCAGTAAAATAGATGTCACAAAAATCGACATATAGGAGGTGCTTTTGTAGTTGTCATGTTTTGATACTGACAATTGTATTTTGATCGTTCAATTAAAAAATAAAATTTATACTGAAATTGCAAAAACTGTTGGGAAAAATTATTCTGCTGTCTAAACTATTATAAGGAAATCTTAAACAAGCCTTGTAGTGAAAAACAAAAAATTTTGAGCAAGGGGTTCAAGCAGTGAATTTAAAACAGAAATTTTCGCAGTTAACGGAATTTGTTGCAGAGACAAGCGAGAGCATTAATATGGAAACAGTTTGGAGAATCCTCCTATCTGAAGGATTTCATGACAGAATTCTGTGAAGGAAATCACTTATACCCACAGAGCAAATCAAAGAAAAAGGCAGAACTTCGTATTCATTAACTAATAAAATCAGTTCTTTAAACTATATTTTTCTAAAACGATGAAAGTGGCCAAAATTTGGTGGCACAGATATGAACTAGTATTCATTAAAATTATTCCAATAGTGAAGCCTGGCAGGTTTTTTTTTTTTTTAGAAGGGGCAGGGGCAGTGCCAGCTGCTGGTGTTCAAAAACTAACCTTTAATGAAAGTAAAATGGATCATTTCAAATACCTGATATTGTAAGATAATGTGTCCTGTTGTATTTAAATCAGTGAAGATTACGAAAGAACAACTCCTTTATAAAGTACATGTAGCTCTAAGTCTCTTTAATCACCAGATTTGAATTTCATCAAACACATACAGGAATGGACTTAAAAGAAGAGTTAGAAAATAGTATCCCAAATAAAGATTTCTTAATGCTTTGTTGCAAGCATGATCTGAAATTACTCCAGTTAACAAGGAAAATATTAATGCTTAAAAGATTACAAGCTGTCTTTGATTTTCAAGCCCAAGTTACACAATATTAAATTATTTTCAATTGCATAATATGTTAATTTTTAACTTTTGTGGTATATGATTTTCATTAGACTAATTACTCTTTTTCATAAAAATATGTGAAAACAATTTTTATTTTAACATAAAAATATTGCAGCTTTTCAGTTTCTATAATTACATTAAAAAATGTACCATTGTAAATCCTATGCAATTAACATTTTCTTAAAAAAACTTTTGTTTCAAATTTAACTTATCTTAATACTTACTTAACATCCTTGTCATCAGAAAACTAGTTCGCTGCTGTGTCTTCTTAAATTAAAATTTACTTGAATCTCTAAACACTTTTTATAGCTACTACTTGCAATGATTGTATGTGCATATCAAAAAGGGGGGAAATACATAGTAGAATAGAAAAGGTCTTAGAATGTGACTAAAGTCAATAAGATATTTTCTACAGGGAAAATCTGAGGTTTTGCAGCTTTACTAGAAAAGGTTTTACGTTACCCAACAATTTTCATTGTTTTTGGCAAAAGCTATACAGGATGTTTCGCACAAAGTGGAGTTTTCATTCTCTAGACTTTCAAATATCATTTGTAATGCAACATCAAATTTTATGTTTTTCTGGAGAAATGACCATCTGAGAGCCTTGAGAGAGCAGGGGGGGGACAGCAATATATGAATATAAGCAATTTGTCATGGTCACATAAGCATCGAAGGTTACCTTCAGAGCTGACCCATCCCACCCACAACAAACTAGTGTTAAGCATACACAACAAATTTTACCAGCAGCAGATGAGCCATCGCCACTACAATTCTGGAACAAGTAATTTCTCATGGGAGTGGTTCACAAAATTCTTCAAGGTGATTTAAAAATGCATCATGTTTGCTTATATATATGGTTTACAAAACGCTATAACATGAGCAAATATAAACTTCAGTGACTATGTCCAGGGACCTGATTGACATGCCTGATGCAAATGACAGCTTCCGAGAGAAAATTGTGACAGGCGATAAGACAAAGTACTTTCTTTATAACCCTCAAACTAAACGTTAATCAGCTGAATGAATATCAAAAAAGGAAAAATTTCACCATGATAGAAGTAGCCAAAAGTGGAGTTTAAAGTGTTTTTTTTCCTTTGGACAGAAAAGCGACTGTGTTTTGTTGCATGATGACAACCCAGCACCATGCTGTGAAAAAATATCTTGCCACTGAGAAACCCAATCCAAGCTACATATTAATTAATATTTATGATTCATATTATGAAGATATGCAATTTATTCTGTAACTAAATTTCTGCTTCAAAAACATGAACAAAATAAATTTTCAAAAATTCTTACTTCTTCTACGTGCTTGAAGTAGTTTATCCCTTGATGTTTTTTGTCTAGTGATTGATGACTTCCTTAAAATATCATTGGTTAGAAAAGCATTTTTGAATTCTTCCGAAAGTAGAGATAATGTTGCTCGATAACGCTGCAGCGAACTATCCTGAATTTCATTCTATAAAAAAAAGCACATATTAATAAATTTTTCTAGCAATATAACATTTATTTTATAGGACAATTATGGAGAAGATAAATAAAACCAAAAAAATTATTTTTGTAACAGCTTTGTAGCAGGGCAAATTGCATTTTTGTAGTAGCTCTCTATCTCTCTCTCTTCTTCCCAGTGGTTTCACAGCAGTATATTTTAACATTAACAGTTTTTCTCCAGATTTCAAAACATATAATAATTAATTTAATATTATTTAGCAATTGTATGATTGATACGAAATAAAATTGTAAGATTTGTTTCGCACGATTAAACTCAATCATTTTGTATAATATTCAAAATTCAATATGAAATTAATTTATTAGTGTATTTATAAGAAAATTATAATTGAATGTTATAAATTATTTTTTATTTAATGCATACTACTGTACCCAAAAAGAAAGACCAATTTTCAATTTAAAATTCCCAGGACTTTTGGAATTTTAATTTTTTTTTTTTTTTCTTTTTTTAGATTGTTGGCACTGTCCTTGACATCTGTGGGAAATTTTAAGTCAAAATATTCATTAGTGTTTGAGTTAAGCTCGGCTTTGTGAGACGCTAAAACTGATAACAGAGATTTTTGAAATGTCTGAATTAATTGAGCAAAGAACTTGCATTCAATTTTGTTTGTGGAAACTTATAAGAATGTTGCAGAAGGCATTCGGTGAACATTCCTATATCAGAAAGAAATGTTTCAATTTTGGGCCTCAAACATTGAATGCGCCAGCACACACTGCATTGATTCTTTTCGACTTTTTCGCTAAAAATGAAACCAATATTGTTCCACAACCACTACATTCACACCGTGCGACTTTTAGCTATTCCCTAAGCTTAAAAGACCACTCCTGGGACACAGTTTTGAGTCGACGGAAGAGAATCAACGTAAATCGGTGCACGCTTTTGAAGGCCATCCCTGCCGATGACTAATTAGCAGCGATTGAGGATTGAAAAAAAAGTTGGCATAAGTGCATTGTATCCAGAGGGTGAAGGTGATGAAATAAATTTAAAAGAATAAATATAGAGTTTTTGAAGGAAAAAAAGAATAATTGGTGTCGGCTTTTGGGCACAGTAGTAGATGATAAAATTATTTTTTATGTAATGTATTTTAATAAACACATCCATTATTGAATTAGACACATATTGGTAATGGCTGTATTTATTAATGGGTAACAATTTTTCTTTATCCTTCTTGCAACTTCAAATACTTTGGAATTCTTAGTAATGAATATTTTTAATGGAAATATTGTACCAATTTTTAAAGGATTTCATATAAAAATATGATTAAATTATTTAATAGAAAATATATGTTAAATTATTTTCTGAATTACTGAATTTTTTTTTTTTAAATTTTACATTAAATATGACTTATTTAAATAAATAGTAATAAGAAATAAAAGATTCATTTACAATCAAAGTATCAAATGATTTACGCATTTTGATTGAATAAGAAAAAAAAAATCTTATAAATTTACAATAAGTTATTTCTATTTGTATAATAAAAAATTATGTTTAATTTTAAAATTAAATCTAAAATTATATGAATCCAATTTTAGAAATAATACAAAATGTAGCACAAAAAAAAAAAAAAATGTCATGCATAAGGAGAATAAGCAATATTTACATAATGTTTTAAATATTATTTAACAAATCCTATTTTTGAGAATTTTAATATTTTTATATATAACATAGTTGTAGATTTTCTGTAGAAAAAAAATGTGCTTAAGAAATTCAAGTAATAAATGGAAAATAAAGAATTGCTGTAATCCTTCAAATGACTGATTACATCTAATTTTTAAATTATTAAAAATAAAATTATTTTAAAATTTGGATATTTAACACAATATTAAATAAAAAGGGACAAATAAAACATTAGTTGTAGAGTAAAGATTCAAAATTTGTCAGAAATAAATTATGCTTGGTGGTGAATAATTTACAAATGTAAAATAAATATTAATGAAATTTGTAATTAATTTAAAACAGCTCATTTAGTAGTATATGTTCACAAGCAAATTATTTATTCTATTTGTTCCCAAGAATAATAGATAAGAATTTTTGTTCTATGACAAATGTCATAATTAATAAATCTAACAAAAACGTTATAAAAACAGAACTCTTATAACATTGGTTAATTCCTACCGCCTCTGATAACAATCTTAGAAGATAAGTTCATTCATATTAGGCTATTTTTCTGGGTTACAAAATCAAAAAGGAAATTTCATTTTTGGTGCAGAAATGTGAAAATTGCCGTTTTTTGTAGCAGAATGCATGAATTTTGGAGCAGTTTGAAGTAGATTTTCCACTCCTGAGAACATGAATTAATAACAGCATTCAATTTATTTATATTTTTTTTATCACACTCATATATTATCACATAATTTTCTCTAACTTAAAAAAACAACAACACAACATTTACTTATTTCAAAGAAGAGTTAAAAGCACATTTAGAGTTTTCAATTCATTGAGAGATTTTTTTTTTTGAGCAAAGAAAGTTAAGTCTATATTGGGAAGCAGATGTCAGCTTTAGAACTGATTGGTTTGGTTTGTCGCTAAACAGACATCTTGTGCACACGTCACAATAAACAGACCGGGACCTACAGTTTAAAGTGAATTCCAAACCACTAACAAACATTCATGGCACCGCTGGGACTCTAAATCTGTGGTACCGAGCACTAGAACGCTAGCTACTCGGCCTCTACTTTAGAACTGAAGTGCTGTTAATAAGATAAGATAGAATTCAGTTTAATAACTTTTCACAAATTTATAACTATCAATTTTTTTCATGCAGTCTATAGTGAAACCAAAATTTTTAATTTTCAATAGAAACTATGATGAATCTATAGTAGATGATGTATTTTTCTTGGCAAATTTTAAACTAGCAGTGGTTATCTGTCTGTACAAATATATATATATATATATAATGTAAAATAGAAAATGCTTTTACTGATATAAATGAATTAAAAATGCACTATTATAAAATATATTACAGAGTTAAATAAAATGTTTTGAGTAAAATATTGATTGAAAAGGATCAGAAAACAAATTTTATTTGTTAACAATTAAAAAAAAGGCATAAGAAAAAGTGCTAAATATCAATTAAAAAGGGGGTATTTGAAAAAAAATATTATAATACACCCATGTCCATAAATTAAGGATAATGAAGTTCAGGCAAAGAAAGAGACAGAAGCAAAACAAATTTGACTTATTTGTAAAGTCTATTTATTAAACAAAAGGTAAAGAGCAAAAAAGATGCTATATGTTTGACATAATTAATAAAAATTGCGATTTTTACTCCCTGGAGCAAATTTCAAAAAAGACCCTATTTACAAAAAACAGTATAACATGGTTAGTATGATGGTTAATATGGAGTATGTCTCCCGGACGATGCAATACAGGCCTTACAACGCCTAGGCATGCTGAGTATCAAATTATCAATCTGATCTTAGGGAATATTACACCACTCATCAAGCAATGCCCTCCGAAGTTCCGGTTGACAGGTGGGAGGGGGTTGACGGGCTGCAATTCGTCGGCCAAGCATATCCGGTGAGTATGCTGGCCAATCCATACAGGTGATATCCTCCAATTGAAGGCATTCGTCTACAATGTTTGCACGGGCGTTGTCATCCATAAACAGAAATTCAGCACCCATGGCGCCCCAAAACAAATGTACATGTTGTTCCAGAATGACATCCCGATAGATGTGGCCTGTCATCGTTACACTCTGAACATGCAGGTCAGTTCTGGAACCAAGAATAATTCCTCCCCAAACGAGCCATCCTGCAATAATTCTTCCTTAACGGTGTCGTTCAATGGTGTTCTCTTGGTGGTAATGGGTACCTGACGCTCTCCATATGAAAGTCCGGCGAGAATCAGACTGCAAACTAAACCTGGACTCATCGGAAAACATCACACAAGACCACTGTTGAGGTGTCCACAATGCATGCTATCTACTCCAGGTTAATCGCAGGCGACAGTGAGTTGCGGTAAGTGGAACACATCTGATAGGCCTACGAGCATATAGACCAATGGGCCCTAAGGATCTGTACACGGTCTGCCTTGAAACTGTCGTACCGGTAGCTGAAGAGAGCTGACGAGACAGGTCTGATGCTGTGCTCCGTCTGTTCCTTTTGGCAGTAACTGCTAAATACGGTCCTTATTCGGTGTTGTAACTCGGGGGCGACCTGTGCTGTAACATCTACTCACATTACCATCATCTTGGAATTGTTGCCAAAGCGTGGAGATGACACTCTGGGCAATTCCAAGTTTCTCGGATACTTCCACATTCCAGTCGTCCGATAATTCTAGCACTTAAAAAATCCTCCAAATGCTTCCTTTGTGCCATAACTATGCGGTTATTGCACTGAAAGGTTTTTAAAGCGCTTGTGAACAATTTTACTTCTTTGCCACCATTCTTTATATACGCCTCTCTTACACTCTCGTCATTGTGACGTACTATCCGCGCCATCTGGTGGTTTCCTGTAATTTGCATATTCTTCTTCAAGATGTGTGTGATAATTCTACAGGTGAAATTTTTATTTTAGAGTTCAATTTCTGTATGATTCTGAATTATCCTTAATTTATGGACATGAGTGTAGCAACTGGATACAGTACACCCTATTATAATGGAAATTTTTCAGAAGAAACAGAACACAACTTTTGAAAGTGTTATTAGTTTTTTTTTTTTTTCTGTATTTGTCTTCCAACATATGTGATATAATGAGAACCATAGTACAGTGAATAAAATATTACATTAAAAATATGATTCAAAACTTACTATGTTTATATCCGGCGATATACAAAAACTTTTAGCTGTCAAGAGTCTCGATTCAACTCGTCTTCTAAGTGTAGTAACACATTTTACTAAAATATTAAAATATCAATTATAAATGATTATCTATAGAATATTGCTCAGACATAAAAACAATAAAAATATATACTAATTACTTCGATGCTTTTCATTTTCAGATACTTGTTCTGCAATTCTTGATTGGGTACCTTTCTTCGGTAACAGAGAATATGGATATTTTTTATAGGCAAAAGGATCAAAAAAAACATCAATATTTTTTGGGCGGTTAAATTTGAATAACTCATAGTGCACCATCTTTGTAAAGTCCTTGAACTTGTGCTTTAATCTTGAAAAGAAAAGAAAATTTTACATGATAGTAATAATAAAGAAAATGCTAAGTTGAAATTATTAATTTTATTTTTTCAGATATAAAAAAAAAAAGGGGGAAGGCATGATTTAACAAAGATAACTAACACATTTAATACCTTTAAGAATCTGTAAATTAATTTATTAAAAAAAAAAGCATAATTTGAAAATAAATATAACTCAACATTTTGTTTCATTTTAGATGAGTGAAATTTAAGGTTGTATAGTAACTTTAAAAAAGTAAAAAAATTTCTTTTATCATACTGTAATCATATCATTTACCCATTATGATGTACAAATACGCAAATTGAGATCAATGAAAGAATGAGAAACAAATATTGCACTAGTAAAATTATTTTTTAATGATTTTATTTATATTTATATATTCTTTTTTTAGAGTTATAAGTTTCTTTACAATGTGCATTATCATTATTATTATATTGTCTATGTTTACATGTAAGAATAATAGTGAACACAATAACAACTCACCATGTTTTAATTTTTTACTCCAAGAAATATCAATAGTGGGCGTAAATCTAATATGGGGATATTTAATTTTATGTGAGGCCCGCAAGATCATTTGGGCCTCCCTGATTTAGTGTTGCACTTATAATGCTCTTGAATATATTATGCTTATTGAAGTATATTCAAAACTTTAATTCTAAATGGTATGAATAACCAAAATTTCTTTGAAGTTATGATGTAAAAAATCCATTGTTTTGCTGTTCAAAGGTAACATAACAAATAAGATGATTTTTGAGTTGTAACCAAAATGAAAGAAAAAAAAAAAAAAAAAAAAAAAAAATCAGGAATTATAAAAAGCAAGTTAAAAATTGATTTCAATGCTACTTTTGGGAAGCATCAAGATTTTTCTCACTTCACATCAAAACCTTTTTATACTCACTGACTGATTAAAAGATTCAAACTTCCTAGTGATCATAGAGAAAAACACTTTTGTTTGTACATATGAAATGAACAAACAAAAGTGATTGATGATAGATACAACTGATATATTTTGTTTATAAATTTTTCAAGCTTGAACTGTTTTACAATTATTAATAATCAATTTTGCTTAGTATTCTATTGCATTTTTCCCATTTGCTTCACAAAATAAAATAATCGTAAAAATTTCCTGTTTAGCTACAAGATGTCACTGTTTGTAGGCTGATTGGTATCTTATGTGTGTTCCAATTGACCTTTATTAGCTGTAATGGATTTTTATTTGAAATTTTAATTTTTCCTGTTTGCCTGCCACCAAGGTATGAATAAGTCGGATTTTTCTTTTGAAGTGTATGTATCTCAGCATTTGACAATCGACCTTTATAGCATACTCTGTTCAATGAGTATGCTATTAAGTTCTAGAGATCATAAAACACAGCTATGTTTGTAATCAGGAAAAGAAAATGTCTTTTCTTAGATGTTAAGAAAAAAGCAACTGATAATTCAAGAAATGAAAAAATTACTTCTATGCTGAAGACATTAAATTTTGTCATTCACTCCATGAAGCAATTAACAGATGCTTTATCAACAGATATTCTTTTGAAAAATCATATTTTACTTTATTTTATTAATTTCTCTAGAAAAGTATAGTTTCGTCATTAAGCCACATCAGATACGATGCAACCTACAATGAATTCCCAATTAAATTATTTTCAATAAAAAGGATCTTGTCTAGTATTTAAGAATATATTTAGATGTATTCCTTTTATGAGAATCTGCTTGAACCAAGTTAGTAATGATCTCAAGTAACTTGAATGATAAAGTTTCAATTTATTTGTGTTAATAAGTGTCACATTTGTATTACGTAGTGTCCTATTTGGCACTTTTTTACAGATGCTTGTGCATGCTTCAGCTGATGGTGACCAATACCAGTGAACAACCAAAATTTATACAACTTCAGTTTTTGGAATGGCTTTTGCAGTGACAATTATCCATTAGTACATCTCATGAATGTAGATGCACTATTCTTTTTCTGAACATAACAAGTATTACAGAAATAATTTTTTTATGTGAAGGATATTCTTTTCTAAGCTTTTACACGTCTCAAAGTTTGTTTGAGAGTACATGAATGGTTTTATCAAATACATGGAGTTTATTTAGTAGGTTCCTGAAATATTTCAGAAGAGTCCCCT
The DNA here is from genome assembly GCA_021605075.1 of Caerostris darwini. Classification (NCBI taxonomy): domain Eukaryota; kingdom Metazoa; phylum Arthropoda; class Arachnida; order Araneae; family Araneidae; genus Caerostris; species Caerostris darwini. Next base: position 568,272 of record BPLQ01013300.1, on the reverse strand, counting down.
TTGCTAACATGTTTCAAATCATTGTTGCTGCTTGATCCATCTTCTCATCTTGAGAAAAATTTATATTATTCATAAATGCTAGTATAATTTTTTGCATTCCTAACAAACATATTGAAATAGGGTTTACCATTTACAAAAAAATAATGTATTTACATGATATAATGGTACCAGTTTATATTTATTTATAATTATAGTTTATTTTATTAAACAATAAAACTTAGGATAATAATTAAAAATAAACATGAACTCACATATTTTTGTCATTTATTGAAATCCTGTGATTGATGTGAAATTCTTCTACGTCACTATGCCAATCATAAATCTTGTGGAAAAAAGAAAGTGCATCAGCTTTCGTCATAATTTCATGCAAGGAATTCAGACAACCATAGGAGTCCAAATCTTCTATGTCAGGGGACTCCCAATCTTCTATGTTGCATGGGGTATCCTGTAAATCTCCTCCCTAAATTAATGTTCAAACAAAACATTTTTACTTAAAAATCCTTGTTTTATGCTCTTCACAATATACTATGAATACAAAAATGCAGGAGTGAGTATAACAAATAAAAACAACATATCTAACAAAAAAAAAAAAAAAAAAAAAAAAAAAAAAAAAAAGGTTACAGAAGAAATCTTACATAATAAAGATATGCATTAAGATGTCAGTCTGAAAACAAAAATTATCAGACAAACGATGCTCCTGAGCCACTGTGCTCCAACCATTCTAATCCAATATTCCACCCAAAAGATTGAAATTAATAAATTAGACTATTATAATTTCCAATATAACACATTTACAATATTTATTAAATCATTGTTTTAAACTAATAATAAAGCTGTAATGCCATGCAAATTGCAAATATTACTACTGGTACAATAATGCATGGTAAAAAGGATGTTGTACAGGAGGAAATTAATATAATATATAACTTAACCGATCTCACACTTATTCCTACAATATAATTCTTAAAAAATTTATAAATTTGCTGCAGATCTTTTCAATTTGCAGAAAGTAGTTTAAGATATACCACAAATACTTGCAGTATATTGTCCATTTCTGAATCAATAGCACAAAGTGATTCTATTATAACAATAATACTAAAACCAGGGCTGGATTTTCCTATAGGTTAACTAGGCTTCAGCCTAAGGCCTCGAGATCAAGAGGGGCCTACATTCAAATTGTTAGAAAATTAGAATTGCACTATTCTAAAAACAGTAAACACTAAATCGAAAATAAGTAGAAATTTATCTGAATTGAATTTGCTTTAATCTTCAATGTATTGAATATATTTAATTTGATAGAAAATATGATAATTTTTATTCCATATTTTATTTTCATAGTCAACGACTTTTATTATTTGAATTTTGTTTCTTTGTAAATGCTGTGTGTTATGTTTGATTAGTTATTGTTACAAGTACTATGTATGGTGTTGAGAATAAATGTCCAAATAACTGTACTCTACTTTTTTTTTTTTTTTACTTATTATCCATGCCACATTTTTTATAAAGATTAGTACCCATCACAACATGTTTCATTTAACATATTGATATATATCATAGTAACGATGTATTTTATTATCTCTCATGTAATTTACAAACTTAAAAATAGGAGGTGTAAGGGCCTCATAAATGGAATAGCCTAGGGTCTCTTTTCATCTAAATCTGGCCCGACTAAAACATATACATTATAATGAATGTGCTAAAGAAAATACTTAAATAAATCAATCAGTAAACATTTTTTTATCTCTTTTACATATTTAACAAATATCTGTGACATGTTATATATAAGTACAAACTGAACAATTCTTCCACTTTCCAAGATGCAAATTTTACACCATACTTATCTAATATGTGGCCTACAAGCAATCTGAAAAGACTATGAATGCCATCCAACTAAAAATTACAACCTTCATGACTACAAAAAAAATCATTAATAATGCTACAGAGATAATTTTCACAAGCCATTAAATTACAGACAACATATTTTTGAATTTAGAATATTCTTTTATAATAATAACATCATACTCAAATAAATGTTAATAATGTCAAATAAATTCAAATTAAGACAAAATTAAACATTTTGATATGCTGGCTAAACATGATGAGAATAAATATTCCAGCCATGCTTTTTGATTTGAAACAAGAATTTGAGAATACATTTCAACATTTCCTGAGAAATTTTTATTATTATTATTTTTTTTTTTTTTTATATATTTGTGATTCTAATTTTTGATAATTTAAACATATTACCCATCAATTTATAAATAAAATGCTTATAGCTACTGTTAATATACCGACATAGAAATGGGGCCGTTGGTCTACGTATACTCGTAGGACGGCCAAATGAATTAACATTAATAAAAAGCAATTAAAATAAATACTAGGACAAACAACTAATTTACTTTTACCCTTTAATGAATACGAATAAATACTATTACAATAAAATATAGGATTTTTAATATTTGGCAGAATAAATAAAATAAAAAAAGTTTTATAGAGAATGTTTATAGAGAAATGTTTACAAAGAAGTATTCATAATATTTCGCACGCATACCTCAATTGAAAATATTCCTTTGAGTGTGTGGGCAGTGGGGTACCAGTAGCCTCATATCCTTTTTACCAAAAAAAAAAATGCTCACCGACAATTCCAAAGATGGACATAACTCTCCATTACAAATTATCCCTGGAGCCATTCTCGCAGCAAAAATTGTGCACCAGGCTCACGCACTATCGTAGATCGTTCGCTCTGCTTTCAACGGGTCTTCCTTTCTGCCTGCAAAAACTCCAAAAAAGGGATGGATCCCACCAAACCGACCGGTTCTTTTGGACCTGACCGTGTGACCGGGATGGGTTATCTACCATTCCTGGATTCATACAAAAAATAAAGGAAATACCCCTTACCCTCACACAACAGGATAATTACCGGTTACAACATCCTCCCACCTTTAATTTAGGCGGGAGCCAAAAATTAAACTCTAAATTTTCTTACACCTATTTTGCTATGGGTATACACATCCATAAAATTACACATAAAAAATAAAAATTAAATTGAACACTGCTTGACAAATATGAACACATAAAAACAAAATACTATGAACTAAATAAAATTACAGCATATAAATGTTACATCATGAGAATTACAATTTCAAATACTAATTCAAAAAAATAATAGCCTTTCTATTTACAGTCTCAAACATTATTTCTTAGTTGATATAAACAGTCGTCCATATCTGGACCTGTTTTCAGTTGTCCGGGTGAGTACAGGATCTCCAGAAGTTGACACCTCCAACGGGTAAAGTTTTGAACTGGTCGCGTCAAGCAACCACTACTCGTTCTCACCTGTACTACCCTGGACGCACCATCTCTACTGCTGTAGATTTTCTCAATTCGGCCCATAGGCCACATGACACGTTTTTTGTTTTCCAGTTCGATGAGAACAATGTCCCCGACTTTAAGTTCTTGGCACGTGGCTTTGGCCTTCTGCACAAGTTGGCTTAAGTATTCCTTACGGAAACGACTTCTCAGTTCTCGACGCAAAGTGTTGCAGTGATTCACGCGCACATTCAGTTTGTTGGAGTAGACTGAATCTAAATCAGATACCCCCACTTGTTTTATGTCTTGCAAAAACAAGGAAGGAGTCAAAGGAATGAGTTCATCTGAATCGTCCGAGATATAAGTCAACGGGCGGCTGTTTATTGATGCTTCAACATCACAAAGTATCGTTAGAAGCTCTTCAAAATTTACTGATGATCTTCCTACAATGCGCACGAGCAGGCTCTTGACTGAACGAATAAGCCGCTCCCACCAAGCAGCAGTAGGGGGATTGAACTTCCACTTGATCGGATAACATTCGTTTTCCGATATTTTCTGCCAATCAATTTTCTTCAAGGCATTGTCCATTCCTCTAAAGTTTGTAGCATTGTCCGTGTACACCGTTGATGGACGGCCTCGCCGTGCAATAAATCTTCTCAAGGTTTGCATGAAAGATTCTGTGCTGAGTGACGTAAGAGGTTCAAGATGAATTGCCCTGTACACTGCGCAAGTAAATAACACAATCCAGGCTTTTCCCCTCGGTTTAAGAAGTAAAGGACAACAAAGATCTATACCCGTTATCTCAAAGATTGCCGATTCTCTTACTCGGTCAAGAGGCAACTGTATAGGTGGAGTAGTCAACGCTTTTGCAGTGAATCTTTTGCATACAACACAACGTGATACGCAAGATCTTATATTTCTCTTGGAAGAAAAAATCCAGTATTGCAGTCTTAATTTGGCTGCCAATATCTGCACACCTGCATGACAGTACTTTAAATGATATTCTCTTATCAAGCACTCAGTTAAGTAGTGTTTGGACGGAAGAAGGATTGGATATAAAAAGGACAGATCATCATCTCGTTCAATGATCCTAGTTTTAACACGAAGAACCTCGTCATCACCTCGCACCACTTGCAGACCATGCACAGAATTTTCTTTCTCATGAAAATGCTTTTTCTGCTCTATACTCCACAGAATGATCTCAGCCTTAGCTTTTTCTTCAACTGTTAGGGTTTTAGTACCATAAGAAGGCTTTTTTCTCAATTTATTTACAAAACGCATCATCCAGCAAAAAACTCTCACAATCTTAGCAAAACTGGAATCCGTTCGAACCACTCGGGCTTCTCTATTTTTACACTCAAGTCAACAATTATTTTCTTTTTCATCTCTGCTGCAATTAATTCTTCGTTTGGCGAAAATTCAGACTTTGGCCATGCCTCCGGGAAAGCTTTCAAAAATTCAGGTCCCTCCCACCAACCGTACTACAACAGATGTTGGAGTGTACAGCCGCGAGATGCTATGTCTGCTGGATTTAATTTCCGTGGGATGTGTCTCCAGTATTCCTTCTTAGACAGACTTCGAATCTCTCTAACTCTATTATTTACGAACACTCCCCAGTTTTCTTCTCGTTGAATCCAGCAAAGAGCTACTGTTGCATCAGTCCAGTAGTAGGTTGGGACTTCTCTCAAAGATAAAGCAGTAACAACGTATTTAGCTAGGCGTGAGCCTAAAATACACGCTAATAACTCCAAGCGCGGAATAGTCCCCTTCTTTAATGGAGATATCCGTGATTTTGCAGCAACAAATTTCACATAAACCTGACCACTGCTTTCATTTCTTAAAAATATAACAGTGGCGTAAGCATTTTTACTGGCATCACAAAAAATATGTAATGACCAGGAGTCTTTTTCCATAACCTATACGCCGTTCCAATTTAAGCTGGGAAATACAAGACAGTCCGCGGTACCATGTTGAGAATCTAGATTGTAGTTCATCTGGCAAAGGTAAGTCCCAATTTGCTTCAGTTGCCCAGGCTTCCTGGAGTATTAATTTCGCAGGTACCATTGCTGGCACGACGAAGCCCAAAGGATCAAATACGGAATGTACTATCGATAGTAGTTTTCTTTTCGATAAGTCTGCTATTGGCTCAGACTTGAATGGTATAAATAAACTATCTTCTATACGGTCCCATTGAAGACCTAAAACTGGAGATATAGGTTCAACATTCTGTAACGATAGTTCTTGCTCTGGACCAAAAGTCCACATACGCAGTTCCATTTTGGCGTCCGCCATAATGGCAGTTGCTTGTTGTATAAATACTTCTAGCTCTACATTCCTATCAACTGAAGTGACGCAGTTGTCGACATAAAATGCATTTAACAGCTTATCTGCCACAACTTCCAACTTCGCATGTACATTTTTAAGATGGAATGAAATCACTGCTGCCAACAGATATGGGCTACTGGTAACACCAAAAACAACCCTTTTATGACGGAATTCTACAATTTTGTTGTTTTCCCACCAAAGAAATTTTAGGTAATTTTGATCTTGTCTACTTATGCCAATCTGTAAAAAGCTCGCCTAATATCGGACGTTACGCCAATCGCCTTTTCCCTAAATCGCAGTAAGATCGCAGGAATTTCTTCTACGAGATTTGGACCTTTTATCAAACAATCATTTAGCGAAAACGAATTATCCGATTTGCACGAGGCATCAAATACGGGCCTAATTTTACTAGTTAAACTATCTACTTTGAAAACTGGATGATGTGATAAATAATGCCCCTTTTCACTCTTTTCCGATTCTGGAATTATTTCCACAACATCTTCCGACAACCACTCATTAAATATCTTATCATACTCGTCAAAGTTATCCAATTTCTTTAATTTCCGTGTAGTGGCAAAAAGCCTTTTTTCTGCAATATGCCGATTAGAGGCAATGTTTGAACCCACGGTAAACTTACACAATATCTACCATCTTCGTATCTACTAAGCCCCTTCAAAAATTGTTCCTGAACTAACTGATCTGCTTCGGAAAAGGTCTGCACTTCATCTGTAATACCAATTCTTTCCAAATCCCACATATCAGAAACTTTCATATTTTGAATATAGAGATTAGTTATTAACATAGACTGGGCCCCCTCTAAATTTTGAACATTTAGTTCTTTTCGTTCCCCACACAAAGTCCATCCCAATTTAGTATTAATGGCCGTCAGACCCTCATTAAGCTGAATTACTTCACCCGTAAGAATTTGTCCATAAATATCGCTGCCTATCAAAAGTTCGATTTCCGGATAGTCGTCCCCCATATCCGAAATCCAAATTCTATGCCCTTTTAATTCCTTCAATAAAGGGCCTTTAGGGATACGTGGTATTGCTCCACAAATAATATCCTGATCCAGAAAGTCAAACTGATATCCAGTGCTTCTCCCTACAGGTCTCAATCTCATAGAATATCGTTTGTGATTTTTAGATTCAGTTCTTGCTCCCCCAAACAGAGAATGAGTTAATTTCTCAGACGAAAAGCTTTTTAAATGGCTTCGGCTGTAGATCTTAGAATATACGACCTCTGATAACCACAATCCAAAAGACACCTTACCTTTTTCGTCATGTTCCCTGACACTACCTGAACCATTAATGTCATAAGGAGTACTTCTCTCATACATGAAGGAGTAGACATAGTAGCTTGTACCGTAGTAGACCCTTTTGTACCCGCTACACTCTCACACCTTTTTCCCTGAATCTCGGGACATAAAATTATAGGGTGAGATCGTTTGCACAGATGGCATTGAACAAATTGTTTACAATCTCTCGCAAAATGTCCAGGCTTCAAACATCGGAGACAGCACTTTAATTCCCTTAATTTGTCTAATCTATCCTTTAGGGTCCATGACCGAGCTGAAAAACACTCTTTACTCTCATGACTTTTTCCGCAGAAAACGCAATTTCTTTCCTTGGTTGCTACAAAACTGGCAGCGCTCATGAAAGGTTTTTTATTTTTTAATTTACCCTCCTTGGGGTGCTCTTCACGCGAGGAAAGAGAAATGTCAAACCCTGACCTGGCGAGTTTTACTCTCTGTTCCCCTTCAACTTCTTTTCTCAAAAATTCTAAGAGGTTTGAGAGACTTGGATCCTTAGCATTAAATAATACACTTCTTTGCCATACCCTAATCAACTCAGCTGATAAACATGATTCCACCATGGGAAATAACCATGCAGCATTGGAGTTTTGATTTACTCCTAAAGACTCAAGAGCTCTAATATGGGACTCGATTTTGTCAAATAATGTCATGAGTGGTAATTTATCTTTACCTTGAGAGTGCACGTTTTGGATAATTAATTTTAGCAATTCTCTCACGTATATTTCTGTTAAAATTTCCTGATTACCAAAACGCTCCGTAAACGCCGAAATGACCTTCGGATAGTTTTCCGAAGTCAACGGATAGCTCTCAATTAGCTCATAAGCTCGAGTCCCTGGTAACATTGACTGTGCTAAATAATGAAATTTATCCACATCATCCAGATTCTTGTCCTCGTGAATCTTTTTAAATTGACCCCAGAACGAAAGATAACTCAATAGGTGCCCATCAAATTTTTTAATTTGAATTTTAGGCAATTTGTAGCGTTTATCATTGCACGCACTTATACTGCTATCAGGTTTTGACCTCATACTAATATTTACGTCCGAATTATCCGTTTTTTCCTTTATCCGACGACTTAAACTAATAAATTCATCCAAATATTGCTCGCAACTTATTACTTCGTTATTTAAATCATCGTCCGTGATCTCAGCTGCTATCATTAAATCTAATATTACCGAATCATAACTCTTTAACTCTGTATTCACAGTTTGTAATTTAATGAATTTATCTTCTAAAACGGATTTATCAGGCTCAACTTTATTTAGTTCCTCTTTCAGCACATTAGCAGTTCTCGTGAAACTACTACGCGCCGTGGCACGTTTTCTTATTGATATTGCAAGACTCATCTTTTTTATCTTATAAAAGAAATTATATTCAAAATCTCAATTTAATAATCGCAGAATACAAATTCAACTTATTACAATAAATAAATTCACTCAACTAATATAGATAAGATCATTAATATACATAAGAAAATAAAAACATTTAAAATTATTAATACGCACTAATCATTTCTTATATTAACGCATATACAAACTATCAATACATATGATTACTTCTCTATACAGAAAAAACCACATTCAAAAAATCCTGGCTGGCTCGCCACTTTTCTATGTTAATATACCGACATAGAAATGGGGCCGTTGGTCTACGTATACTCGTAGGACGGCCAAATGAATTAACATTAATAAAAAGCAATTAAAATAAATACTAGGACAAACAACTAATTTACTTTTACCCTTTAATGAATACGAATAAATACTATTACAATAAAATTTAGGATTTTTAATATTTGGCAGAATAAATAAAATTTTATAGAGAAATGTTTACAGAGAAGTATTCATAATATTTCGCACGCATACCTCAATCGAAAATATTCCTTTGAGTGTGTGGGCAGTGGGGTACCAGTAGCCTCATATCCTTTTTACCAAAAAAAAAATGCTCACCGACAATTCCAAAGATGGACATAACTCTCCATTACAAATTATCCCTGGAGCCATTCTCGCAGCAAAAATTGTGCACCAGGCTCACGCACTATCGTAGATCGTTCGCTCTGCTTTCAACGGGTCTTCCTTTCTGCCCGCAAAAACTCCAAAAAAGGGATGGATCCCACCAAACCGACCGGTTCTTTTGGACCTGACCGTGTGACCGGGATAGGTTATCTACCATTCCTGGATTCATACAAAAAATAAAGGAAATACCCATTACCCTCACACAACAGGATAATTACCAGTTACAACAGCTACAATCATAGAAAATTCAATCATGCCTCTTTACTGGACTTCTAAAAAAAATATCCTAGAGAAAAATATTCCTCACTTCACAATTCATGCCAATACCATATGGAAGCATTTACATTTGTGAGAAGCTAAAGAGTAAAACTAGAACCAAAATATCTGATGAGCATCTTGGGAACTTATGAAAATTGCAATTACTTCCATTTAAAAAATAAAATGCATCAATCTCTCAAAAATAATGCCTGTCTAATAATAAATATCTCATTTGTTTTTCATGTTGTCTTGTCCTGTATATTAACAATAAAAAAAATCCATGACTTCATGAAGTTTAAATAATTATATGTTAACAATATATTCATCATTTAATTGCAATATATTTTAAGTGCAATCTAAAACCATGCATAACAATGGAAAAGGAATGTGGCCCATGCTAGATAAAAAAAGTTGGACATTTCTGTATTAAATATTTTGTCAAACAGGTTATTTTCACTTTAAAAATTACACTTAAATTATCTAATAAAAATCATTCTTAAACATCATAAAATACATATACATGACTAACACATGCTATTATTATTTGGAACATCTTATAGATAACATAATATGGGTGAAGTATTGCAGTTTGTTTCTTGGAAAAACTACTAATCTATTCTGTATGATCAGATATAAACTGTTGTTGTTGGTTTAAGATTCTAAATCAAGGGGATAAGCAACAAGTCCAGTAGATCATGCTGCATCAATAGATCGTAAACGGTCCTCCCCTCATTCAACAGTTGCCTCACAGAGGCACCAATGCAATCAAATGAGATGAGAGGGAGACGCGATGGCAGAACAATGACAAAGGGTATGTCTTCTGGTCTCCATTGAAGGTCAAACTCTTAGTGTGGTCAGTCCTTAACCTAGCTAAAGCCGTTTGTTCAGATCTAGGACATACCAGGATATTTAGCGGCGTACCATGCATGAATTGATGGCGACCTCCAAGCGGTATTCATTCTGGCTAAAGTCATGGAATGAATCTCTGAAGCTAACAGATTGGAAGAAGAAGCTTTGGGAAGTTCGCAACCTTCCCTAGCGAGCAAATCAGCAATTTCATTTCCGTAGATGCCCACATGGGAGGGAATCCACTGCAAACACACCGATCCGATCTGGTCCAAAACAACTATATCCTGCCCCAATTTGTCCAGGATGCTTGGCCAATCTTTCAAATACTGTATTGAGCTCTTACTATCAGTCAGAATCCAAACTTCAGGTACTTTAAAGTCTAAAGCTAGGCTCAGAGCTTCGCTTATAGCAGTTAATTCTGAGCGGAATACTGAGCTGTGGTCCGGGTTTCTAAAACGATATCTAAAGTCTTCATAAAAATTCCGCTACCTGTTCTTCCAGAGTCAGATTTGCTTCCGTCAGTGTAGATAACCCGGGCTCGAGGGGAAATATTATTGATGATCTCGAGAGCCAACTGACGCAGCAACTCCGGGTGTTCTTCGTGTTTGATAAATTTCACTTTCAAGTCTTCATTAAAAGTTACATTACTAAGTACAGTAGTAGGTATCAGTAGATTAAAAGGAACACTGGGCTCAACTTCCAATATCTGCCAATCCTTGCTTCCATATTAAACCCAAAGGGCTGTCCTTTTTTAATCTTTAGTTATTTGTCCAGTTCGATAAAAGGTTAGATGATCTGTTATAAGGCTTAAAACTCTTTAGCTTTGCAACGTACTTCGCCATATTTATTTCTCTTCTCAAGGAGAGGGGCGGAAGATCAGCCTCATAACAAGCAATATCTATTAATGGGGTCCATTAATATAGTAATGGGACAACTGTGCCTGAGACCAGTGATAATTCTGGCAGCACTAAATTGTATTCTCTCTAATTTAGATATAAACTGTAACATTCCTAAAGATATGTTCTTTTTCTCATTTCAATTCTTTGAAGGACACATAACAGTAAAACTAATATTTGAGAACAATTTTTTACATTACTTTTAAAATGCTATTCAATAATTTGTTAATTGAACAGCTATTTTTAAAACTTTTTTAATCTGAACAAAATACATCTAAAGAATACATAAATAAAATAGGTAATTTAAAAGTAAATAAAATAAAAAAATATAGCAATAAAAGTAAGCATTATCCTGCTATGATCCATTACTGCATATATTAATTTTTAAGTTTTATGGAAGTATATAGAAAAACTACATTGAAGTAAATGGAATTACAGCATATTTCTTTCATTCTAAAAGCATAACTCATATTATTAGATAATTTTTTATTCTGTACAAGATTAATATTTTATAAGCAAATTGATTAATTTGTAATCTTATATTTCTTAATATTTTGTTATTTGTAATCTAATATTTTCCTATTATTTTTTTAAATGCAAAAATTTTAAAACAGAAATATAAATTCCACTATTTAAATATATGTTTGATCTTCTAAAATGCTTTAAATTAAATAATTTTTTAAAGGCATAATACAATTTTTTTTACTATTTAATTTACAAGCAAAGAAAGATAAATTAAGAGATCTTATCCAATATAAAAATTTCCTTTAATATTTAATTTTTTTTTTTTATTAAAAGAAAGTTGGAAAGCAATAATAGCATTTGCATATAAATGACAAAGTTTATCCATGTGATAAAACCTTTAAGATAAAAACTTTTTTTTTTATTTATTGTACCTTTTATTATTTGTCATAAAGTTTACTTTTCTTTACAAAAATTTATTTTGAAATTTTTCTTCAAAAAAACTTTTGCCAAATACATCAAGATTTGCATATTTCTATAATAAGGAAAGTGTTAGCACAATTACATAAAATTTAGCTAATAATTTGAAAATGAAGTGATTTAATAAAAAAATATAATATGAAATATATAATGTTTCTAAAACTATTAATATATTTAAAAATTATTACTCAAGATATATAAGAATTATTGGAAGCATTATAAAAAATATTTATTTCTATACCATATTTTTAAGCATTCATACTACTTAAGATGTAACTATAAAAGTTAATACATTTTAATACAAGATCTTTTGAGATCTCGTACTAGGTCCAACGAAGATAACTTAGTAATCCAATTGTAATATGCTGCTTTAGTTCCTGTATATTAATTGATAATGTTTTTTATAATATTCTAGGTGAAAAAAAAATCCAATTCAGTTAATTTTAAGAGAATATTAAATTATAATCATATAACTCCTTACAGGCTTGTTCAGTAATTGGCATGAAATCTAGCACCATTTAAATACATCACAAACAACCAAAGAAAAGCACATCAACATTTGCAAACTTCTGTAATTGATTTACAATTTAAGAGACTTTTTGCTTCACATTTTAATTTGTAGAAATAATTTTGCTATGTGTCTGAGAATTCTCAGATAACCTGCATTTCTGATTATAAATATTTCATGAAATGAACAAGATGTGTTTTAAGAGCATAAAAGTACATTTTTCAAAATATAAAAGTTATTTACACTTATATTATACAAAATTGATATTACAAAAGCTTAAATGTCTTTTCATTTAATCAATAGAATTACAACTATTTAAGCATCAGTTTTTCTTTCCATCAATATCTTTCAAATTGCAAACATGGATCGTTGTACTCTTTTTGATTTACATGAACAGATTGACATACCGAATTTCTTTTAATTTGATCAATATAAATTCTACAAATAAATTTAAAAAAATAAAATTCCTAAAGCAAAATAAGATAACTAGATTAATGATGGATACACTTGCAATTAAAATTAGTAAGAATTATTTTCATTGCAAGTTTTTTTTTTTTTAAAGATATTCAGAATAAAATATAATATACCATTATGATTCCTTGACATTTTTAAAGGCATCGCACCAGATAAATTTTTAAATTCTTCTTCCATTTCTGTCAATTTTTTACAAAGAGTTTGGAATTCGTTGAGATCCATCTATAAAACAAAAGTTAAATCTCATTTTTTTATATGACAAACACAACTAAACTACAGGGCATCGGGCGTACCGGTTACGGAGTTCCAAGGTTGTTTTAAGAACCACAAAAACCTCCACATCTTAAATTAGTTAAGACATTGGCATTATAAAATGAAGTTGCTTCAATTAATGAATAAAAATAAAAGAAAATAAAACAATTAAATTTAAGAAAAACATCTCTTGCTTGAGAACAAGTAAAGCAAGAGAAAAAAGCTAAATCTATCGGTACAATTAGGAGTCTGTTGGCGATGCCCAAAAAAATAAAAGTTAAAAGTAAAATAAAAAAAATTTAAGTTAAAATAAAAATAAAAGGAATTTACAATTAAAAATATAAAAATAAAAGATACATAAATACATCAAAGTTAACACAGACAAAATTAGTCTTCAATTGTATTCTTCAGTTCGTCGGTAGATGGCGCCATGATTCTTGATAAACATTTCAAAACCTAACCAAAGTCGACACAGTTTTTTTTGATTTTTTCTTTATCTAAACTATTTTAATATGAAATGTTCAATGAGAAAACAGCAATTTTGGAATAAAGCAATGCTTTTGCTACTTATTATATTTCTTCAAGAAAAAAGTTAGAAAATGTATCAGTCCCAAATGCCTACTTGCAAATTATTTCTTAAAAACCTTACACTTTGTTGAGACTTTTACTTTAGTGCATCAAATGTATATTGACTTTATCCCAATAAATGTATACTTATAATGAAATCTAAAATTTCATACTACACTGCAATATTTGTTCATTGTGCACAAGTAAATAATTAATTTTTATTAGAAGTTTTTTTCTTTTTTTTTTTTTTTAGCATTAAAATATTCCATTTAATAGAATTATATTATTTCTAACTAAAGTAATTCCATTAAAACAGCATCTTAAAATTCAGTCTCAAATTAAAAATCAAGTTCTTCATCTTGTAAAGCACAAGTAAAGTAGCACAGTAGTATACTTTAAAAACAATTTGAGAATTAATGGGATACTAACATGAATAGATTTAAAAGAAATACACTTGCAGAGCCGCATGATGAAATAGGCACAAGAGCACAAAATGCTATTTTTAGTGACAAAATATTTAAAATAAAAAACACTTTGATTTAAAATACTTAAACATGACATTTTTGCAGTTCAAACTTTTCTTCAGATTTGTCTGGTATTTAATGTTCACGATTGACCGATTTGCCCTTAATCAATTTTTCTAAAAGCGATGCCCTTCTTGAAACTATTCAGCAATTAAAATATTTTTTACGATTGCATCTATACTTTAGCAAGAAGTCAGAAAGTCTCTTTCATTTTAATGAGCCATCAAGTGCTGTCATTTTTCCAAGATGTCCTCTTCCTGCTCATTTTTCTTCAAATACATTACAAGTCAATTTACAACTTGCAGAATTCAGACTGAAGCTTGTCTCTAACGTCATCTGCAATTTCATTGACAACACAGCATATGGAATTTGTTTAAAAAGGGATAAATACCCAAAAATGACTTTTTAGAAATTTCATGAACTAAAATATAAACATTTGTTGAGACATTTGTCTTGTATAAATGTAGCAAATAAAAAATATTTTTCGATACCTGAAAAAGTTTTGCGTTTCATTATTTGGCAACAACTTTCAAAGTAGCACCACTAATCATCTTAATCTTGCTGATTACATTTATCTGGATACTTCACATCTATTACAGAACACTTTTTATAACCCATAGCTTAATAAATTGTGAAGATTTCCTTTCATATATTAAAAAAATTATCGGATGCATTTAATGATACTAGCAGCAAAATTACATTAGATTACCTCATATGTTGGACTTATCACCTTACTGTTAGTGGGAGATTCTTTCTACAGAAGCCAACATGCACCAATGCTTACCGTTACTAGCAATTATTAAAGCAGTATGTTAGTTACTGAGACCGGTTGCATAAATTTATTTTCTTTATAAGAACAAAAGCACTGGATATATGTTATTTTTCAAAAATTTAGAACTAAAGGAAATCTTTTTTTAAAAAAAATGCATTTTCAAAGAGAAATTTACTATACAACCTTACGAAGTACCCTAAACCCATACAATTTGACAGCCATGAAAAAGGATAAAATATAAATGTTTGGATCTTATTTCGGTCTATCAATTTAACAAAGTTATCAAATTGACAACGATCATAAAAAAGCAGTGCAATGCTTATAAAATTTTTTTGAAGAATATGGCAATTTAATTTTTCCCATTTTCTCATGATCAACAGGAAACAAAAATAAGCGAGTGGAATTTATTTTAATTAAAAAGTTAAAGCTTAAATTTTTAAGTTATTGAATGCAAAAAATTAAATGTGTGATAAAGCTAAAATTGTAATCAAAACTCTCGACTTCTTTTTAACGCAGTACAATTAACAAGTACATCTGAAAATGCTGTTAGCAAAGAGTAAGTGCAGAGGCACCACTTTACAATTTCAAGGCCCAGCATCATAAGGCCCAAGGCATGCCAAGCAACAGAGGAACAAGGTCGTCCAAACTAAAGACACATTATATAAATTGTTTATCTGGCAGAAGCCATAAATCTTAAAGCTTTTTGGTAGCTTCTTTTCAATTCCTTCCATTAGTTCACACTTTCCTTATCAACAACAACAATTCATTAATATTTTCCTATATCTTGTTCAAATTTGCAATCATTCATAAAATACTTTATTCATCCATTCAAGTTCACATACATTTTTTTTTTTGAACTTGTAATGGATGACACTTGATGTTAATACAGTTTTTTCAAATATTAATTCAGTCATTAAATTTAATTAATTATAATTTTTTTTAGATTTAAATTGCATATATCTACCAATAGATGGTGCTAGATAAATTTAAAAAAATGAATAAAAATTTTTTATAAATGAGTTTCTGCAATATAATGAAAAAAAAGTAAGAATTGATTTTAAAAAATAAAAAAATAAATTATGTTACTTATCTATAGAACGGTAACATTTTAGATACAGAATCATATTAAACTACATTATTTTAATAATATGAATTTCTTTTGTTATTATATATCTTTTTCCATTGTTCAAGACCTGACATTTTTAACTGTAACTGTTATTTCTTCTGATTAGACTTTGTAACAGCAAGTTGCTTGTTTGACACAATACTGATATCCAGAAGTTGCTAAATTTTTTTCATGACTATATTCCTTGGGCTAAAATAGGATTTTACTATCTTGTTTTATGTATAAGTATATAGATAAATGATTCAATATAATAAAATTAAGCAATATATAGTATGAAATATATTAAAGCAATGATTCTATCAAGGAATTCATGTAGCAATTAATTTCCCTCAACTAAAAATTTTACATTAAAAAAAACATATCCAAAATGCAATAAATATAAGAAAAAGAAATTATTTTGCTTATTAATAGACTTGTAGTTTAAAAAATTGACTTAATTTATTACAAAGATAAAAAAAAAAGTTAAAAGAATGACAAGTACATTTTTTTTGTTATAATAACCCTTGGACACTATTCAGATTATAACTAATCATAATATAACAAATAACATTATTTTGAAATTGTAATATATCCTTGAGTTATTTACACATATTTTGTCTAAATAGAAAAACAGAAATATTAAGAACTATGAAAAAGTTTCTTAAGTTAAATCAGAATTAAAAAAATAAGACAAAATAAGCATTTAATAATTCACACATCTATACAAGAAGAAAACCCACCTCATGCAATGTAGGATTTATCCATGAGAAAAGTTTGGATGCGGAGAAAGGCTGCATTGGATTCATGCAAGTTTTATAAAATAATACCCTGTAACAAAGTAGGCAAAATTAGAATTCAATAAAATAAATCATGTAATTCAAATGCATAAATATACATGCAACAAATTAACTGTTTTAAGTTTTATATTATGACACTTTTCTAATAGCAGGGTATCAGTAAAATGTGGGATATCATATCAAACAAAGGCAAA
The DNA here is from genome assembly GCA_021605075.1 of Caerostris darwini. NCBI lineage: Eukaryota > Metazoa > Arthropoda > Arachnida > Araneae > Araneidae > Caerostris > Caerostris darwini. The sequence continues at coordinate 551,173 of BPLQ01013300.1, read as the reverse complement.
GGTATTGTTTTTGAAGAGTTCCGGGAGAAAAAGATCTCTGCACCTCTGTTACAGAAGTAAGAGTTACATATTTATTCCAAAAAGATTATTGTATAAATGAAAAAAGAAGAAAATTTAGGATGAGTACCAAACTCGGGTCAGAAAAATTAAAGCAAAGCTTTAATCATGATCAAAAATAAAATGTTAGTAAAATAATAGATTCTAATATTAACTGAATTAAACAAATAAAATTTGTGTTTTTATTTAGAAGATTATATGCAAGATTAATAAAAAGGGATTATATTTTATTTTGGTAATTGATGAAACTTTCTGGCTTTTAAATAAACAAACTTTTCAAACGTCTCCAATTCGTTGGAGGAAATAAAACCTTACAACTTTTAGGCTAAATATAAATATGGGGAAAAAATATTTTTATAACATGCATATTTTATGAAAATTAGATAATGTAAACATATTTTATATGTTGATTGATATAGTATGTATACTAAAGAATAATGCAATACAAAATAAAATACAAGTTTTAAAAGAAGGGTACGTGTTTTTTGAAAGAAAGCATATTAAAATAACTCACAGATATCTAAGATTAAGAATAATTCTTTAATCAAATTTAATTTTCGTTTTATTTCATTTAACAGAAATCAACCTGTTAAGATAAAGTTAACACCAAGTATATATAAGCAGATAAAATTTTTTAAATATATTTAACTTGACAAAATGTCAAAATTTTATTTAAAAAAAATTATTTTTGAACAAGAAATTCTTTAGGGGTTCTTTAGAATTCATCTTTAATATTTTTAAATTTTTTTTTTTTTTTAAATTCTTAAAGTTTATAAGTCCCTTTTTTTCAATTCCTTCTATTAACTCAAACTCTCCCTATGTATATCTTGTTCAAATTTTCGATTGTTAATAAAATACTTTTTATTCTTCCCCTCAAGTTCAATTTTTTTTTTTTTTTTTTGACTTCTAGTGGATGACACTTGATGTTAATGCAGTTTTTTCAAATATTAATTCAGTAATTAAATTAATAAATTTTAGTTATTTTTATTTAAGTCACATATATCTACCAATAGATGGCGCCAGATAAGCTTAAAAAAATGAATGAAAATTATTTATAAAGGACTTTATGCAATAGAATGAAAAAAAAAAAAAGTAGGAATTGACTTCAAAAATTTTTTTTTTTTTATATTACACGTTTCATACTATTGTTAAAACACACTTTAAGAAACCAAATTTTTTTTTATCGTTCACAATAATAACATTTTCAAACTAGGTCGTAGGTTTTATATTTATAAAATTCATTATAAAAAACATCTGAATTCTTTACTTTCGTTAAAAGGTTAACTTTCTTATTTTTTTTTACTAATTTTGCAAGTGTTGATTTTTTTTTTAAGATTCTCTTTGTAAGAACAATTTAGGGTTACGAAAAATAACCACAATTTATAAACAAAAAAAAAAAAAAAAAACAATTAACAACCTTTCAGATTTTAAATTTAAAAAAAATAGCACTAATTTGTTTATTATTAAAAACAATTAATACAATAAAAATAGCTACATCTTCCTTCGATTATCATCAAAGCAAAAATGACGTAATCCTATAGGAATTTATTCATTACAGTAAAATCATTTACATAAATAAATAAATAAATTTGATAAATATAAATCAAAAATTCAATATTTCCTCGTAGAAACTAGTACAAAATTTCAAATGAAACACTAATTCTTTTTCTAAGCAAGAATTAGTAATTAGAGTGATAAGCAGAAGAAAAGTATAATATAGAATATAATTATATTTTTACACATGCACCTCATTTATATTTTTTGAAGCATTTATACATATATGAAAATAAAATCTTACTTAAAAAGTTAAAAGACTAGCTTTACTAACTCGACTAGAATATGCAGAAGAAGAAAAGAAATAGTCGCTTTACAGTCTTTCAAAGTATGCTGCACTAATAACTTCACTTCAGTTCAGTTGCAAATGCTTTATAAATTTCTAACGATGGCAACATTTAATTTAGTTCATTGAGGACTCCGAAGGGATCTGTTGTTTTAACAAATATAGACATGATAAAATGTATATTTCCAGAAAAATAACAAGTAGATAATAGCAAAAAAAAAAAAAAAAAAAAAAAATAGTTTCGAACAAACTTAAAGTTCTACATAACAAAATGATGGAACAAGGGGAATTGAATAGTATCCGTGATATGACTAGTAGCTTTGAGTTACACTGTAAAGATGATCAAAAAATTATAATCAAACAACTATAAAGCTCGTGGATCCTGAATGGCCGAGTGGCTAGCGTGGTACCACTGGTTCCGGGTTCGAGTCCCGGCGGTGCCATGGATGTTTGTAGTGGTTCGGAATCCACTTTAAACCGTAGGTCCCGGTCCTAATAGGAGATCGTAGAGCGTCGCGGGGGCATTGTTACTCCGCGTCCGTGGCTTATCTTCCAGTTACACGCACCCCATGGGTAATGCAAAGTAAGTAACGTCTGTGCAACGCTTGCCTTAAGGCATCCAGGACCAAGCTGTCTAAGTGTTTGCCAGCTGTATTAGAACAAAAAAACTATAAAGCTCGTTGTCTTTCAAATTTAATGAATTTAATTTTGAATTTTGAAAATTATTTTGATTTAAATTAATTACTGCGTGATATATCTGTCAACCAGTAGAAAATAAATAAAATAGCTGAATGAATATAAAAATTAAATGCGTATATGAAACTACTGGTCGACTAGATCACAACTAGGGATTGCAATACGGGTATACTGAATACTGGTATTTTGAGCCATTTGTACAATTTTGTAATACCGGTATTCACAAGTTTAAATATCGCTTTTTCGGTATTTACTAGAAATTTAGAATTCTTGTCTGTGAAATTCTTATTCTTATTTGTGAATTCTTATCTGAAAACTAGAAATTCTTATCTGTAAAAACAAGGTTGTAGTTGAGAAGAAAATGTGTAATATTTCGACATTTGTTAAATTGTTCAGTTTGTTATTCACATTGTATTTGCATATCATACTTTAGAGTTCAAAATATTTTTCATATTTATTACATATATACTCATGAATAATACCCCATAATAATGAATAAGAATAACTTTAAAGAACGTATAAAATCAGTTGATAATACTTCGGTTTGGCTTCATTATTTATGTGATGAAAAGAATACGGTTCAAAGCATGAGTGAAGTTTAGACATTTTCAATTGTTATACATACCCCAAATTGTAAGAGTGTAAACAGCGAAAGAAACATTTTACTGTGTATCCTTATGAAATTTTATTTGTACTAAAGTTTCAGCTAAGATATATAATTTTGATAATTAGGATTTTAAAACGTTTTATTACTATTTGAAGTTGTGTTAAATCAATTTTAGAATGTACTGTGAGTATTTCTTCCGCAAATATATTTTCGTACATTTGAATTATGTGAAAATCAGTGCGGTCTAGATAGTGGGTGTTCCGATGGAATAATTATGAATATCTCTTTATTATTTTAAGACTCCTAGACATCACTATGTTTATGTTTAAACTAAAATCTTCCATTCTGCGGCTACAGAGAACATATGTTGACAGAGAATAAAGGAAGTTTTCTACAGTTGCAAAATGTGATCCATGTACTCAATTAAGCTAGAATAGTCAACTCACTTAAAGTTGGGTAAGGTATTAATTAGTGTTATTTCGTCTCCCACCACACAAGTCTGTCTTACTTCTGGCTGATATTTGTGAAGGGAAAAAAATTGGTTGATATTAAAAATGTAAAACATTTTAGTATCATCTTTGGTAAAAAGCCTGACATCTCGCGCATACATAAAATGAGTAAAAACATTTATTATGTTCATCGCAATAGTCATACCAACATTGATACTAAAATTCTTATCTATATGGTCTACATGCGTCCCATTACAACATATGCCAGTCCAATATGGGGATCCGCTTGCAAGTCTAGAATCAAAGATATTCAAACTCTTGAAAATAAAGTATTACGCATGGCAGTTGATGCACCGTGGTTTGTCAGAAATAAAGATATTCTCGCTTCTCTGGGAATTCCTTCAATTAAAAATTTTATTCACAAGCTCGCAAATAATATTGCTAATAATCCTAATACTCTGCTCAAGCGCCTTCCTTATTATGACATAACCCTTCCCATCAATAATAAATGCCCGCTTACTTCACTGAACATTTTAACTGAATAATATTTTTATCAGCTCTCTCTATTTGTTATTTTATTTATCGTATATTTGTATTTAAATCCTAATTTTTCTTTTTTTTTTTTACTTTTATATATACTGAGCAAGCCATATTTCTCTTACAATATCACCCTCAATGTAATCAACCAGATAGAAGTGCATGGCAGCTAACGCGGCCAATTTACTCGTTAAAGTCAAATTGTTATTATGTTCACACAGTGAAAAGAAAGTTGATATGAAGGAATAATTTCTAGGTTTTATTTTTTAGCTAACTGGAAGGAACCATATGCTTAACTGAAGGTATTTTACAAGTTGTTGAAAAGGATGAAGTAGATATAAAGTGCCGATGAGAAGGATATGACAATGCTTCTACAATGGCTGGAGTGCATTAAAGAATTCAAGCAAGAATTTTACAACTTAATCCTAAAGCATTTTTTATACTTTGTACAAACCACTTTTTTAATCTGTGTGGAGTACAAACTTTTACAACAGTTCCATTGTGACTTTTTTGGGACCTTAGAAAGCTTGTACATGTTATTCTCGGGTTCCACGCACAGATGGACGATCCTTCTTACAAATGTTGAAGTAACAGATAAGCGACTTTCAGAAACGATGGAGTGTCACTACGAAGGTGTTAAGCATGTGTTTAAATGCTTTAAAGAAATTGTCGATGCCACTGAGAAACCGTGTGCTGCTTCGAAGCGATCGAAACCAGAAGAGCAGCTCAAACTCTGTTGTCTGCAATGTGCGATTTCAATTTTATCTTCTTTTTTCAAGCACGGAGCATGGCTTAGATTATTTTTGCTTTCACATAAAGTTGTGTTTACTCCCACTCCCAGAAATATGAGATTCAACTAACTAACCGACTACCCTGCACTACAATCCATGTTGGACCATGGCCTCCCTAACAATACGACTTCAAAGTCGTCTGTCTCGAGCTTTGATTTTCCAATTTGTGATCTCTACCTTCTTCAGATCTTTTTCCACTTCATCAATCCATCTTTTTTTTACCCTTCTTTTTTTTTTATCTTTGGCCCTGGAACTTCCCCTTAAAAATCTTCTTTGTGCATCTGCTGTCGTCTATTCTCTGTGTCCCAGCCATTGAATTATCTTATACTCTATATAATTTATGATATTCTTTTCTGAAAACAATTTTGCAATTTCATGATTGTAACGCCTCCTCCAAACATGATTCTCTCTGATAGGTCCAAATATAGCTCTTAAGACCTTTCTCTCCTAGATGAAATTCAACAGAACCTAAATCAGAAACGCTTGATAAGGGTTAAATCCCATCCAGTGACCATCTTCTATGGTCATTTAGTTTGCAATTGGAAAAGTTCCAATTCGGATTTTTATACATTCTGGTGATCTTTTTAAAATAAATACCTTAAATGGTCCTAATAAAAAATATTGAGTTCTGAAACCTTTCGTATTCTAGAAGAAATGATCCGTTTCCTGTTTTTTCCTTTTCCAACTTTTATATTTTCTTTATCATATCATGGACTGCAAGCTTTACATGTTAATTTTTTTTTTGATCAGCCTCTTTGTTTCTGGTTTTAGTAGTGAATTTTAAGTTGTTGTTGTTATCGTGTCCCTCATGGAAGGAGGGAAGAGAAGTGCAGCTTCTGTTCTGAGGGAGCACCCGTAGGTAGAAGTCTGACTTCTGCTCCGTGACACTTTTACAGTCATAAGAGACGGGTACCTACGGCTTAAAGTGGATTCCGATCCACTACAAACATCCCTGGCACCGCCGGCACTCGAACCCGAAACCTGTGGCACCGAGCGCCAGAGCGCTAGACACTCGGCCATTCAGGCCCCAGTGAATTTTAAGTCTTTTCCAGATAAAACGTCATTTTTTACTTTAATTCCCTTGACTGGTGTTTCTTTTCCCCATTTTATCAAAAATGGCAATGCTGCTCGAAACACTTCCTAATCCATACCCTTTTTTGAAATGAAATGCATCCGCAATATGGAATTCCAGAACCAGATTAATTCGTATGTTTTTTTAATTTTTTGCTGCGGTACACATAAAGTACTTTCATGGTGTAACTTATATTCGTGACAATGTAAATAAATTAATAATTTAAAAAAAATAAAAAACACGCTTTTGGAGTTGATCAAACTAAAAAGTAAAAAATAATTGTTAACATAATAAAATGACTGACGAGGAAATGAATGTCACTGTTCTAAAAGCGTGGGGTGCTTTGTATGACATTTTAAAACTAGCTCTGCATTTCGGAATGAAACTAGTGAAAAATTATAACGATTGATATCGAGCACCCCACGCTTTTAGAACAGTGACATTCATTTCCTCGTCAGTCATTTTATTATGTTAACAATTATTTTTTACTTTTTAGTTTGATTAACTCTAAAAGCGTGTTTTTTAGTTTTTTTAAATTATTAATTTATTTTTTACTTTTTAGTTTGATTAACTCTAAAAGCATGTTTTTAAACTATAATATTTAAATGAGGTCCCAGTACGGAAGACTGGAGCTATAGTTCTTTCAATAATTTAATTGTGAGTAAAACAAAGGCAAAAGGCGAATATGTCGAGCCATCCAGGATTCGAACAGAGAACCTCCTGTTCCGTAGTCAGGCGCATTATCAGTTGTGCCGCAGTCCCATGTAGGTTTAAATGTCTTAGGTACTTTCATTCTACATGGGTTAAATTGCTCTTCATAAGTTAAAATAAAATCACTAATCCTGGCGATCCTAATCATGATGAGATAATAAACTTATCAAAATATTTTATTGTCGTCGGTTCTTGATAAGTCTACAACGTTTAAATTAAGTCTGATCGCTTAAAGTAGGTCAAAATCGAGCCCAAAGAGTCAGTTACATACATACAAACATACATGCAAACAAACAAACAAACATACAGGTGAAACTAATAAAAGCGTATTAAAAAGAATGCTGATTCCCCTCCTTCTCTTATTAAAGTTATACCTGGAACTCAATACTGATCCTTTTTGGACACCACAATATAAATTCGTTGAGGTATTGGAATATGAAGTTCTCTTTGCATTGTTAAGTATAATATAGACACATAAGTAGCTTATGAAATATACACTGAAGTGACAAAAGTCATGGGATAGCAATATGCAAATTTTCAGATGGCAGTAGCATCGCGTAGAACAGGTATAAATGCGCAGTGCTTTCGCAGGGCTTTCATTTCTGTTCACGTTATTCATGTGAAGAGGTTTGACGTGATGATGACCGCACGACGGGAATTAACAGACTTTGCACGCGGAATGTTAGTTGGAGCTAGACGCATGGGTCATGCCATTTCGGAAATCGTTAGGGAATTCAACATTCCCAGATCCACTGTGTCAGTGTACCGAGAGTATGAAATTTCAGGCATAACATCCCACCATGGACAGCGCAGTGGTCGACCGCCTGCACTCAACGACCGAGACCGGCGACGTCTGCAAAGAGTCGTAAATTCTAACAGACAAGCAACACTGCGTCAAATAACCGCAGAAATCAATGTGGGACGTACAAGGGACTTGTCTGTTAGAACTGTGAGGAGAAATTTGGCTTTCTTGGGCTATTCCAGCAGAAGACCGACTCGAGTGCCTTTACTGACAGAACGACATCACTTGCAGCGACTCTCGTGGGCACGTGAGCATATCGGTTGGTCCCTAGATGAATGAAAAACCGTGGCCTGGTTCGATGAGTCACGATTTCAGTTGGTAAGAGCTGATGGTAGGGTTCGAGTGTGGCGCAGACCCCACGAAGCCATGGACCCAAACTGTCAGCAAGGCACTGTTCAAGCTGGTGGTGGCTCCGTAATGGTGTGGGCTTTTTTTTCATGGCATGGACTTGGTCCTCTGCTGCGACTGGACCGAACATTGACTGGAAATGCTTATGTTCAGCTACTTGGAGATCACTTGCAGTCATTCATGGACTTCATGTACCCAAACAACGAAGGGATTTTTATGGATGACAATGCGCCATGTCACTGGGCCACAACTGTTCGCGATTGGTTTGAAGAACATTCTGGACAATTCCAACGAATGATCTGGCCACCTAGATCGCCCGACATGAATCCCATCGAGCATTTATGGGACATCATCGAGAGGTCTGTTCGTACCCAAAATCCTGCACCATCAACGCTTTCACAATTATGGACGTCTATCGAGACAGCATGGCTCAATATTCCTGCAGAAGACTTCCAACGACTTGTTGAGTCCATGCCACGTCGAGTTGCTGCACTTCGCCGAGCGAAAGGAGGGCCGATATTAAGAGGTATCCCATGACTTTTGTCACTTCAGTGTATGTGAAGCTACTACAGTTTTTTTTCTTTTTTTTTAATGGAATATGTTTAACAATGCCTTTAAGCATTTTTAATGAGTGAAAGCCCTTCATTTTCTACTGCAAGATTTTTTTTTTTTAAACTTTGACGAATTCTTGCATCAGATCTGTGTTCATGAAATTTTAAATACCGTTTCATTATTTCATTTCATTATTAATCATGTAAAAAAAGAAATCTCGTACATAATTCTTTTTATAGTTTATATTTGATTTAATTGTATTCTTGTAGGAATTCATTTTTATCTTAGTATTTAATCAAACTTATGAGAATAGAGGCTTTATAAATTAATTTTGGTAATGTGAATTTAGATTCAATGAAGATTTAATAAAGATTCTTGTGTTAAATAATAAATTATTATGAAATTTCTTACAAATCTACAGTTCTTATACAGTTACAAAAAAATACTTAACAAATAATAATTTTCATAAGCTTTTATTAAATTCAATCATGGTATGTGTTGCGCTGTGTTCAAAATCTTTAAACATTTCATAAAAGACCATTGAGTTGAAATATTGTGCACATTCTGTAGACGACAATGCATTCATATTCTGTTAAAAAATTTTTTAACACTCTACGTGCCATGGAGTTTTCAGGTCTCATGCTAATATATCAATATTTTACCAAATAATTTAAGTTTTTACACAAGACGTCATATACTACTTAATTATATAATGTCTAAGAGATAACAATATTGATAATGACTGACAGCATCCTCCACATGAAATACCAAAATAAATGCCTTGCGAGCTGTCTTCAGTTAGAAATTAGTTACTTGGCATTACTTATACTTCTGTCGGTGTTTACTAAATAAAAAAATAAGATACATAATAGTTTTGTGTTTGTATATCAGTCATAATATGGGCCTGATGGCCGAATGGCGTTTGGTACCACCGGTACCGGGTTCAAATCCCGGCTTTGCCCATGGGTGTTTGTAGTGGTTCGGAATCCACTTTAAGCCGTAGGTCCCGGTCCTAATAGGATCGTAGAGTGCTGTGGGGACATTGTTACTCCGCTTCCGTGGCTTACCATCAAGTTACACGCACCCCTTGGGTAATGCAAAATGAGTAACATCGGTGCAGCCCTTATGGCGAAGATCACGGTCTATTTGCCAGCTGCATTAGAAGAAAAAAAAATATCAGTCATAATTTATTTTTTTGCATTTCAAATAATCATTTTGTTACTATTTGCACAGGATACAGTTTTGTAACTTCCAGGGTATATTCAGTTATTATGGTAGATTTCAATATATTTCGGATAATGATTGTGCTTTCATCTATTTTCAGATTTATAGATCATATACCCTTAATTTGGATACAAAATCACATAAAAACAGTAGTATATAAAAAAAATTTTTAAAGTCAATTCCTTCTTTTCTTTTTACTCTTTTGCAGAAAAGTCCTTTATAAACAATTTTCATTCATTTTTTTAAGTTTATGTCATCTATTGGTAGATATATGCAACTTAAATCTAAAAAAAAATTTTAATTAATTTATTAAATTTAATTACTGAATTAATATTTGAAAAAACCGTATTAACATCTAGTGTCATCCACCACAAGTTCAAAAAAAAAAAAATGTATTTGAACTTGAGTGGATGAATACAAAGTATTTTATGAACGATTGAAAATTTGAACAAGATATATATAGGGAGAGCGTGAGCTGATAGAAGGAATTGAAATAAAAGAGAAATTAGATTCAGATGCATTAGCTTTAACAGATACGAAGATACTTTATTAGATTTATTATTAGCATATTGGCTAATTTTTGCTGACAACAGAGAGCGCTGCAAAAATCCGGGGTGTAAAGGAGTACCAAATGCAATGTAATTACATGTATGTTTAACGCCAAGTACAAATCGTTTTATGGAATTTTATGCTTAAAATAATACGAACAGAAATGAAGATATTTTAAGCTGTTACTACAAAGTTAACAAGTGAATTATAACAGAACTGTTTAAACTGGAAATTTTTTTATTCTGCATGTTTTAGGTTTATAATTGTTGATTTTTCGTTGCATAATTTTGTTTATATTTAAGAAAAAAATTCGGCGCGTAGAGGGTTAACAGACAATTTCACCTTTCAGAGGACTTTGAGTTTTGAGGATTTAGTCGTAGATGCGATATTACACCGAAGTTTTCGTATCTTTAGATCTTACTGCCTACGCTTCTGGATTCGATATTAACTTCGCTTTTACCAGAATCTAACTTTGTTTACCGTGGGACTGAATGGCCGAGTGGCTAGCGCTTTGGCGCTCGGTCCCAGAGGTTTCGGGTTCGAGTCCCGGCGGTGACATGGATGTTTGTGGTGGTTCGGAATCCACTTTAAATCGTAGGTTCCGGTCTAATAGGATCGTACCGCGTTGCGGGGGCATTGTGACTCCGCGTCCGTGGCTTATCTTCAAGTTACACGAGCCCCCTGGGTAATGCAAAGTGAGTAACGTCTGTGCAGCGCTTGCCTTAAGGCATTCAAGATGTCCATGTCTGTTTGCCAGCTGCATTGGGGAAAAAAAATAATTTTTTTTTAGTACTAAATTATAGTATTGTTTTTCATCCGGCCTAGCAATTAGCGTTCAGACGCCGCTCGGTACCACAGGTTTCGGGTTCGATTCCCGTCGGTGCCATGTAGTGGTTCGGAACCCACTTTATACCGTAAGTTAGGTCTAATATGACTGTGGAGCGTTGGGCGTAGGTCTGACAATCCTGCCTCGTAAAAATATAAACATATCCGGTTTCGAAATCTGCCAGTAGGCAGACGGCCTTGGCCCACCATGGGGCTGTTGCGCCACTGGTGGTGATGGGATTCTTATAAGCCCAGCGTAAATAGAAGGAATTTCTATCCCCCCCCAAATGATTGGTTTGTAGCTCTATAGGCATTTTTTGCACACTTTGGGTTAATTAGACAGGGACCTACAGTTTAACGTGGATTTTGAACCACTAACAAGCACCCATGTCACCCCCAGGATTCGAAATTGAAGCCTGTGGCACCAAAGGCCAGAACGCTACCCAATTTGCGCTCGGGCTGCCCCACCGACTGAAGAAAACCCGACACGCCTTCAACAAAAGGTATGCTTTAATGAGTCTTGGGCTATTTGTTCTACAGATAGAATGCTTTTAATTCAAGCATGGTGTTTTATATCGAATTTCACTTCAATTTCTTATAAATGCAATAAGACATTTTTTTCCTCAATACTCTTTTTAATATTATACATAATGCATGTACAGAGATTAACCCTTCTATCAAATTTGTAAACATACAATTCAATTGAGATTACAAGACATTAACAATATTTTCATAAATACTAAGAAGTTTAAGCTTGAGGCGAGTGAATTGATGTCCATCGGGCTCAGTCTAGTAGTACTATTAGTATCTAAGTGGAATGCTTTTATATCTTGATTTTTTTTAATTCGTTCTAACAGAAGAAAAAAAAAATTGCAATGCTTTTTTGCCAATTACAAGTGCGTAGCCAGCCAAAGAATGTTCCACACGCATGAATTAGAGTGAGTAAGAATATCAGTTGGTGCAGCTCCGTCACCAGTCGTAATAGCCGTTGCGTAATTTCTGTTCATTCCAGACTTTCCTGGGCGCTCCTGCGACATGGATGGAGTCTTTCTTGTTGGACTTGATTCTCTTGCGCCTCTTCGTGACCGTCCACCGCTGGGCCCATCCCAGGGCGGTGGCCATGAAGTCGTAGACGGCCACCAGAGAGATGCCCAGCCACATGCCCATGTAGCCTCCGATCACGCTGAACAGCTCCAGGCTCTGCAAAGACAAAGGGACTGAATCAGAGATTTGGTTTGGTTTGTCGCTCTACGGTCATCTTCTGCACAATTTAGGCTAAAAAGACCGGGACCTACAGTTTAAAGTGGATTCCAAACTACTACAGACATCCATAGCACAGTACAGAAACCCGCCTGGTCTTTCTCAAAGTGGCTTGCGTGACTCGTTGTTTGTTTGATGTGCATTGCACTAAAACGTATAGTTGAAAATTAAGATAAAGCTACTATAGGTATAATTTTTGAATGGACTGTCTTTTATTCTTTTCACAGATAATCCCTGCCCAGCTCTGCCATAGACTGAATCAGAGATTTGGTTTGGTTTGCCGCTCTACGGTAGGGATGGACAAACTCCGGCCCGCTGGAAGTTTCTATCCGGCCCGCGGATAGAATTTTAATTTGCCGGTCCGAGGCGAATTAAAAGAAATATATATTATATATCCATCTCTTTTTCTGATTAAATATATATTTTTTTTTTCAAAGGACTGATGATCTTTTTACTTTCTCTATTTTTGTTCTACAAAACATAAATCGACGGAAATAGAACCACAGACAATTTTCAATCGGTAAAGGGTTAAAAGCGGAAGTTCTTTGTTAGCTATAGCTATGGAGTTTTACAAATCATTATCGAAAGTAAGTTTCCCAAATTTAATATCTCACGCCCAGAAAATCAGTGCTATGTTTGCTTCATCTTATATGTGTGAACAAGTGTTTTCAATTAAGGACCTTAGAAAGAATTATTTCAGAAGTAGACTGACAGATGAGCATTTAGCCTCGTTCCTTAGAATCAGTGCATCTCACTTCGAACCTCATTCTCTTGCGAGGAACTTTAAAAGGAACTGAACTTTTAAAAATGAAATATCAATTTATTTAATCTCATTAACATATTTAAATTTAATACTTGTGTATTGTTTTTAAAAATTTAGAAAAATTTATCTTGGCCCGCCAAACTTTTTTATTTTTGGCCCACCACCGAAAAAGTTTGACCATCCCTGCTCTACGGCCATCTTGTGCACACGAGGGCTAAACAGACCGTGTCCTAGAGTTTAAAGTGGATTCCGAATGACTAACAAACATCCATGCACCGCAAGGATTCAAACCTGAAGTCTACTGAATCAGAGAAGATTGTTAGGACGGTTCGGAAATCCACCGGGACTTTCTCCCATTGACTTGTGATACTCGTGGCTTGGTTGATTGCATTGCACTAAAACGTATAGTTAAAAGTTTAATTGTTGACCATTAGATTGGTTTGGTTTGATTTGTCACTCTACGGTCGTTTTTTGCACACTTTGGGCTAATTAGACCGGGTCTAGCATTTTAACGTGGATTCCGAACCACTAACAAGCATTCATGCCTCCACTAGTTAGTGTCCGTTATGTTTGAGCGTGTTTTGTATTTGGTCAATTTCATTTTTGAAAAAAAAAAAAAAAAAAAAACTATTCTCAGGTGTAAGTTGAATCAAAAGCGCTAACAACTTCGACTAAAAGGCTGGTTTGTTCTGCTATCAACAATCAACTGTGCCTTACCTAGGGATGGTTACTGTGGTCACTTAAAATGAAACATAAAACTTGTTATATTAGATGTTCCAAGATGCAACCACATCATGAGTTCGCAGAAAATAATTTAATTATTCTGTAAATTCATAACTATAAACTCATAAATAAAGCAGGTTATATCTGTCGTATACTGGCAAGAATATTATTATAAAACTAAAGTTAATCTTTTCTCATGATTTCGACAGTTAATATTTGAATATATGGATGCACACGTAATGTTTTTTTTTTAATGCATTAATATGCATTATTTTTAATGCATTTTGAATATTTTGGCCATTATAAAATAAATATATTTTGTAAAAGTAGGATAAATGTCACGGGTGCAAAAAATATTCAAGGCGGGCCGCAGGTTGGCCACCCCTGGTCTAAACAATCAGATATTGTTTGTTGATGCATGAAATAGTACGAAGACTTCTTGAAAATATATTCGTGCAAAAACAATGTCGGAAAATGTAATGGAAAAAAATAAAAATTTATGCTTCTATAAAAATTCTTCTAAAATGAAAGAATATTTTGTATTAAGGCAAAAATATTTAATGAATTAAAATTTTACATATTTTGATAAAATGTTTGAAACGTTAGAGAAAATGTAATCACATAAAAATGTAATACGAAATAATCGAAGATTTAATTGAAATAGATAGAAAAATACTTGGAAGCAAATTTTTACCATAATAGATATAATTTTATGACAAATATATCGATAAATTTATTGAACACAGCTTCAATTTTTTCTTGTGTAATGACAGGCTTTTATTCTCGAATTCAATAAAAAAAAAAAAAAAAAAAAAAAATGGCTAATTATCCAAAAACAATCATTATAGATTTAATTTTTGGAAATTTTCGCCCTTTTTCACAAGTCTGTTTCTGTTGTAATTATTTTACAATAATTACAAAATTAGTTTTTCACAAACTTGTTGAAGTTTATTTCTCGAATATTAAATCATTCTTAAATATAGTCGAATCGTTCCACTGATTGTTTATTATTCGTTGAAATCAAAATAAAAACGAGTTCTTCAAAATTATAAGGTCTCATTTATTTTTTCTGCCTTAGGTTAATGTAATTGATTAAAAGAATTTAGAGAGAAAGTATTTTTCTGCAATTTGAACACATTTTTTTTCAAAACTAAATTTATAGCCGAGGAATTGTATTTCTCTGGAAAAGTAAAATTTAAAAAAGGAAGTCGTTATAAATAGTGTTACAATTTGAAAAGAGCAGAGAAACCTTGTTCTTTAAAACATATACAAATAAAAGATTACGTTGATCATTGAATTTTAAGATTATTATTGAAGTTTACATTATGTAAGTAGAATTTTTTTTTTTTTTTTAATTATTGAAATTATAAATGTCTTATCTAATGAAGAATATTTTCCAGCCAACGGCCGTACCATGCTGAATATACCGGTTCTCGTTAGATCACCGAAGTCAAGCATCATTGGGCGCGGTCAGTACTTGGTGGGTGACCACCTGGGAACACTGCGTGCCGTTGGCAAATTTGGGACCTGAATGGCCGAGTGTCTAGCGCTCTGGCGTTCGGTGCCACAGGTTTCGGGTTCGAATCCCGGCGGTGCCATGGATGTTTGTAGTGGTTCGGAATCCACTTTAAGCCGTAGGTCCCGGTCTCCTATGACTGTAAGAGCGTCACGGAGCCAAAGTCAGGCTTCTACCTACGGGTGCTCCATCACAACAGAAGCTGCTTCCTTCCCCTTCAACCATGAATACGTATGGGCTCGTGGGCTTGGCCAGCCAAGTGGGATAAGAAACAAACAACAACAGAAAATTTTCCTTATTTTATATAATTTTAATTATATTTATGAATCGATTATTCAAAAATAAATTTGAAAATATTGTTGTATGTTATGGCTTATTTCATGTGACCCATCAGACGAAATCAATGCTCATGGTAAAGAATTACAAATTACACAATCACTTTTTCCGACTATCGACATGCGAGCTCAATTCAATAACGAAAAGTCTTGTAAAAATTAATAGTTATGAATTTCAACTTACATAAAATCTCATTTTATTTTTAAAAAGGAATATTTATTTAATGTCACATTTTGTATAAATTATTAAAAACACCTCTTCTATTTATGAACAAACAAAAGGACTTAAAAAACTACATCCACTTTTCTCTAGAAAAAGTCGACTTCCCATTAGGCACAAAGTTCTGATCTACAAATCTATTTTGAGACCTATTCTTCTGTATGGCTGCCCAATCTGGGCTACAAAATATATTTCCAATCTGAGAAAGTTGCAAATTTACCAAAATAAAAGACTCAGTGACTTCGTAAATGCTCCTTCGTTTGTTCGAATCAAAATTATACAGAATGACCTGGAAACAGACCCCGTCCTAGACTACTTTAAATCGTATTGCACTAAGCCACACTAAGAGTTTGACCTTCAATGGAGACGAGAAGACATATACCCTTTGTCATTGTTCGGTCATCGCGTCTCTCTCTCATCTCATCGATTGTATTGGTGCCTCTGTGAGGCAACTGTTGAATGAGGGGAGGACAGTTTACGATCTATTGATGCAGCATGATCTACTGGACTTGGTTTAGGATTCTAAATCAAGGGGATAAGCAACAACAACAACAAATCGTATTGCAAAACCTTTTTCGAAAAATGCCTTGAGATTCCAAACGAACTACTTCAGGGAATCCCAGCTGAGCGAAGGTTACAAAAAAGACCTCGAGCAATTCTGACCCAAGAATTCGACTCCTTCCCCAATGTCAAACGACGGAGATTAGATTGGTTTGTTTGTCTGACCTCCCTCCGTTTTGAATCTGAGTTGCTAAAAATAGAATGAAAAGCGACAGGTTGGTCCCCCCTCGGGGAGGGTTCTACGGGAGCTTTCTCCTCCAAACCCTGCTAACTACGTTGTGCAAATTATTCGACTGATCGTAAACCTGTGACGCCAAAAGACCGTTCTTTTCGCGTTTATACTCTTAACTAGCAAATGTATTTTACTTTGTATTTATTTAAAATCTTTATTTATTTTTTAAATCTTAATGTATTTATTAAAAATCTTTATTTATTTATTAAATCTTAATTTATTTATATAAAATCTTTATTTATTTATTTATTTAAAATCTTTAGTTGTAATTTCTAATTATTCAAACAATTTAAATCCTACCTTAATGTTTTAAATTTCTACATTTCTGTAGTACTTTAAAGATGGCATATGCAATCGACCCCTAATTATTTCTTTCCTCCAGAGTTTTTACTCCATAATTATATCATGTTTAAAATAATGAATTTTTGAAATTTTATTTAAACTTTAATTTATTTTTAAACTTCTAGTGCTACACTAACAGTTTGAATCCTTAATTTTTATTACTTTTAAGATATGGAGTTTTAGTGACAGTTTAGTTGCAAAGGTACTCCTTGTTGGAGAAAGACGGTACAACGCAGAAATTTATGTTGTTGTTTCTTATCCCACTTGGCTGGCCAAGCCCACGAGCCCATATGGACTCATGATTGAAGGGGAAGGAAGCAGCTTCTGTTGTGATGGAGCACCCGTAGGTAGAAGCCTGACTTTTGCTCCGTGACGCTCTTACAGTCATAGAAGACCGGGACCTACGGCTTAAAGTGGATTCCGAACCACTAAGAAATTTATAAATGCTATAAAGACCCAGATATTATAAAATTTATTAAGACCAATAGATTAAATTGGGTTGTTCATATATTTAGAATGAATGATTTTAAACCCTGTGAAAAGGCACGTTTTGGCAAAGCTACAGGGAAAAAAGGAAGGGGACGACCCAGGTTGCGCGATGGAATAGACGCAGTTGAAATAGATTTTGCTGTACTAGGGGTTAAGAATTGGAGGACCCTTGTCACCCAGAGGAATGCATGGAAATCTCTTCAAAGGAAAACCTTGGCCTACTCTCAGCTGTCGTGCTATTGATGATGATGATGATGTATATATGATATACATATACAGTAGAACCTCGATAAATCTAAAACCTCCAAAACTCGAAAAAAGCATTTTGTTCCCTTCCCTTCAAGCCCCAAAACCTCCATTACTCGAAATTTCAACCCTCTATTAGTCAATTCCTACAAGCCATTTTGGTATATATTTTTCCTCCGTAACTCGAAAAAAAAAAAAAAAAAAAAAAAAAAAAAACAATTCAACCTCTGTATCTCGAACATTAGCAATGTGATTTTACAACCTTCTTGACAACTCGATCATTTGGAATTATTGCGGAATTATTTTGATTTTTTATTGTAGTACATAACATAACTTTTAAGTTGCAAATAAACATGTTTATTACCACTGTAACTTGAATTTTTATTTATTTTACCTCTCTAACTCAAAATAAGTCAGAAAGAATCTAAGCCTCTACAAGTCGAATATTTCCTTACAAAATCAGCGTTAAGTCGAAATCCTCCATAAGTCGAATTATTTACAGAGGTTCTACTGTATACGCAAATATATATGTATATTTATTTAACGAAGCCAAATGGACGACAGTGAAATTGAAGGAATGAAGGTATTAGTGCAAGGGAAAAAGTGTGTGGGGGGGGGGGGGAACTGAACTTGGGAACGCTATAGGTAGAGTAATCAACAATCGATTAGGGTTGTTGCTAGAAGGGGAACTTTTGAGGGTATAGACAGGACAGCGAACACTCATGATAGAAACGCCAGCTTGACGGCCGCAGCTGGTTTACGAACAATGAGAACTAAGAAAAGGAATGCTGAAATCGACCACGATAAGCGTAGATAACGGAGAAGGGAAAGCCTGTTTTCTTTTAAAAGTAAGAGAGAGGAATCCAAGAATTTTCTAGAGATATGAGGTCAGCCGACCATTTTGTTATTGAAAATTTTTTTATAAAATAACAAAATTTACTAGAGATAGAGATTAAACTTTTGTTGGACTTATTTAATGATTTGAAAAAAAGTATGATCGGAAAAAAATACAGGTATTATTAAAAAAAAATTTCCATAGTTTACCCTCATGAATACCTTAGTAATGTATATAATTTTTTTTACAGTAACAATATAATGTGTTTTAAGGATGGCCCTAATCTTAGATTTTGGTTCCTGTTAATTCAATACTGTTATTTTATAGGATATATATATATATATATGAAAGCAAATTTAGTGGACCAAGATGTCTTTTAAGTGAGCACAAAAACTACATAATTACAAAACTAACTAAATATTTTATATTTTTTAAGCAAGTTTAGAGTACAAGGACAGCTTTTAAGTTAGTGTAAATACTACACCTTTAAAATCGTAAAAATAATTTGTTATGAAAACTATTTTTACAGGTATGTAAGTTGAATAAAAGTCACTGAATTTATTTCCTACATTTTTCTAAATCCATAAGTACAGATCATAGTACATAGAATGAAGAAGAAAAATTAAAAGTTTATATAAAAATTTCAGTCTTGAATCAGGAAATGAAAACAAAGAAGTTTAACAACGGGGATGAAAATATACAGATAAAATATTTTCGAGATAACAATTTTCCTATCATGCGTAGGTCAATTGCCTTATCTAGGGTGTAAACAACTCTGTACTAAGTTGTAAATTCTAC
The DNA here is from genome assembly GCA_021605075.1 of Caerostris darwini. Classification (NCBI taxonomy): domain Eukaryota; kingdom Metazoa; phylum Arthropoda; class Arachnida; order Araneae; family Araneidae; genus Caerostris; species Caerostris darwini. Next base: position 531,793 of record BPLQ01013300.1, on the reverse strand, counting down.
ATTATATTTACTTAACCCATAAGATAAGCCGTTTACAGAAAAAAATTCTGTTTTTTTCCCGAGTTCAATCTATTTTGAGCGCAGTAAAATTAGACAATAGTTCAATTCTATTTTTTAGTTACAAAAACTAAATTCTGAAATTTTCGTTATCGACATTTTTTTTTCTAATGCAGCTGGCAACGACAGTTGTCTTTTATGTCTTAAGGCAAGCGATGCACCGATGTTACTCACTTAGCACTGCCCAGGAGGCGCGGGTACCTTTAAGATAAGCTACGGACGCGAAGTAACAATACCCCTACAGCGCTCTGCGATCATGTTAGATCGGGACCTACGGTTTAAAGGGATTCCAAACTACTACAAATATTTATGGCACCGCTGGGACTCGAACCCGAAACCTATGGTACGAGCTGCCAGGACGCTAGACACTCGGCCATCAGGCCCCTCGTTATCGACATTGAAGAAGTCTTTCTGCCGAAAGTTTTAAGATCGTTTTTCTTACTTTCAAAGAAGATTCAGTGTTCTCCTATAGTTAGCAATTTTTTTTTTAGGATGAAATGATCAACATGAAAAATTTGTTTTTTAAAACCCTGATTTTTTCAGCCTTTTTAAGAGCCTTTTCAGCCTTTTTAAGAGCCTTTTCAGCCTTTTATTTTGTGTAAGAAAACAATGAAATTACAAAAATCAATGTCATGAAGTGGTAGTGGTTTCTATCGTTTAGGCAGATCTAAACAATGTTACTATTACTACTACACCACACCACATCACTGTACCTAGAGCCGAGTTGCCCTTATACAGTCAGGGAATGATGTGGGTGACAGAACACTGACTGGGTTCCATGATGCTCTTACAGTCATATCAGACCAGAACCTACGAATTAAAAGTGGATTCGAACGATTACAGACATTCATGGCACCGCCGGAACTCCAACCCGAAACTTGTGAGCCAGAGCGCAAGGCACTCGATCATTCAGACCCCATTAAACCACTACACCACACCATATCACTGTGCCTAGAGCTGAGTTGCCCCTCTAAAGTTTCGGAATGATGGGGGTGATAAATCTGATTGAGCGCTGTGACGCTCTACAATCCTAGGATACAGGAACCTAAGGCTTAAAGTGTATTCCGAACCACTACAAACATCCTTGGCACCGCCGAGACTTGAACCCGAAACCTGTGGTGCCGAGTGACAGAGCGCTAGAAACTCGGCCATCAGCCCCCCCCCCAGATCTCAACAATAGAATCTACCATTTATGGAAAGTGGTTTCTATCGGTCTATGGGTGGGTGGGTGTTCGTTTGGCTGGCTTCATTGGGCTTTTTCGTTTTCCTAACTCCTCCTCAATTTTGTCGAAAGTTGTACTCGATGTCTTCAATATTTTGAAGATTGCCTGTGGTCAGGTGCCTTCTGATTACCAAAGTGTCAAAGTATAAAAACATTTCTACTTCTGAAAAGTGCATAGTGCGGATGAAAAACACGATTACTATAATTTAGTACTAAAAAATAAATATTTTTCTTTCCCCAATGTAGCTGGCAAACAGACATGGACATCTTGGATGCCTTAAGGCAAGCGCTGCACAGACGTTACTCACTTTTTCATTACCCAGGGGGCGCTTGTAACTTGATGGTAAACCACGGACGCGGAGTAACAATGCCCCCGCAACGCTCTACGATCCTATTAGGACCGGAACCTATGGCTTAAAGTGGATTCCGAACCACTACAACACCCATGGGCAAAGCCGGGATTTAAACCCGATACCTGTGGTACCGAACGCCAGAGCGCTAGCCATTCGGCCATCAGGCCCCACTAAAAAAATAAATATATAATGTATAAATTTATTATTACCTCAAATTTCGGATTGTATGTCAAGTTGGTAATTTCGAATCTGTCAAACAGGATTTCAATGTCTATGACGGAACATCTGAAAGTATAAGTTAATTAAACGATATGAAACAATTAACACAAATGCACTTGTTTGCAAAAACTGTTTGCTGAAACAATTAACATAAATGCACTTGTTTGCAAAAACAAAAACAAAACTACTCGTTTACATTGACATCAGAAACATTTTAAACTTAGGATAAATAATAAAATGAGTACAAATTCAAAGCAGTTTGATTTCGTATTTTGGATTGTCGCTCTACGGTCATTTTGTAGCCTAATTAGACTGGGTTCTACAGCTTAACGTGGATTCCGAAACCAACAAACATCCATTCCACCGCCAGGATTCGAACCTGATTCAAAGCAGTGGAAGATTAGCAATTACACCATGGAGGCTACAATGAGAATGTATGAAACTTCTCCTGGTTTTTATACATACTTCAATACGTATAAGAGGAGGAATTTAGGGATAACTGACGCGCATTTGCGTGTAATTTAGCAGAAAACGTGGAAACTCCCAACAGGCAATCTAAATGAAAATGCGAGGTATTGTCATAATCTCCATGAAGTACTTGAGTTTCAGAAAACAGTTACCACAATATACTTTCTCGCTTTAAACAGGGTTTGGTTTGTCGCTCTACGGTCATTTTGCGCACAGTTTGGGCTTATTAGACAGGCTAAAATGGATTCCAAACCACTAACAAAGATCCATACCACCATCAGGATTCGAACCTGAAGCTTGTGGTACCAAAAGCCAGATTGCTAGCCATTGGCCATCAGGCCGCATTCCGAATCTAAGGCTTCTTGCTCGTTAGCTGCAAACACAACCACTGGGCCAGGAGTCTGTCAATTTGAAATTAATTTTTTTCTTTTGTTACTGATAAAAAACAATAAATAAATTAAATATTTAAAGTACTGAAAAAAAAATCAAAAACAGCATCGCCAACTAAAAATAGTAAAAGCCATTCCAACTGGATTGGTGTTACAATTGTGATTATGTACTTTTTCTGATTAGAAATTGGCTTTGCCTAGTCCAAATCGTCTTCAACTCTTTCAACACTTCCTTTTCAAATTTGCGATTGTGTCATTGCGATTACAATTGTGATTATGCACTTTGTTCTGAATAGAAATCGGCTTTGCCTAGTCCAGGGATGGGCAAACTCCGGCCCGCCGGAAAGTTCTATCCGGCCCGTGGATAGAATTTTAATCTGTCGGTCCTAGGCAAATTAAAAGAATTATATATATATATATTATATATCCATCTCCTTTTCTACTTTGATTAAATATTATTTTTTTGCTTCCTTTTTTTCAAATATAATGAACTTTATACTTTCTCTATTTTTGTTCTACAAAGCATAACTACATCTTGCATCTTCAGTTTGCTTCATCTTATATATGTGAAAAAGTGTTTGCAACTATGAACCTTAGAAAGAATTATTTCAGAAGTAGACTGACAGATGAGCAGCCTCGTTCGTTAGAATCAGTACATCTCACTTCGAAGATTAATATAAGGAACTTTTAATACTGAAATCGCAATTTCATTCATCTCATTAACATATTTAAATTGTAATACTTGTATATTGTTTTTAAAATTTTAGAAAAATTCATCTTGGCCCACCAAAATTTTTTTTTTTTTTTTTTTTTTCGATATTTGGCCCGCGACCGAAAAAGTTTGCCCCCCATCCCTGGCCTAGTCCAAATCGTCTTTAACTTTTTCAGTACATCCTTCTCAAATTTGTGATTATGTCACTACGATTTATTGCTGAGATTTTTTTTTTTTTTTTTTTTTTTTGACAATCACAAAGGTTTATTATGTTTTCGTGATGCACACTGTGATGCACGGAATGAAGAATTTTAGTACTGCGAAAGTATTGGTACGGAGTGAAAAATGATCATCTCTTGTTGTTGTTTGTTGTTTCTTATCCCACTTGGCTGGCCAAGCCCACGAGCCCATATGGACTCATGATTGAAGGGGAAGGAAGCAGCTTCTGTTGTGATGGAGCACCCGTAGGGAGAAGCCTGACTTTTGCTCCGTGACGCTCTTACAGTCATAGAAGACCGGGACCTACGGCTTAAAGTGGTTTCCGAACCACCACAAACATCCATGGCACCGCCGGGATTCGAACCCGAAACCTGTGGGCACCGAGCGCCAGAGCGCTAGACACTCGGCCATTCAGGTCCCAAATTTGCCAACGGCACGTAGTGTTCCCAGGTGGTCACCCACCCAAGTACTGACCGCGCCCAATGATGCTTAACTTCGGTGATCTAACGAGAACCGGTATATTCAGCATGGTACGGCCGTTGGCATGATCATCTCTAAACAAGTAATATAAAAAAAATCTTTTTAAAGTCAATTCCTACTTTTTTTCACTGTATTGCAGAAAGTCCTTTATAAATAATTTTCATTCATTTTTTTAAGTTAGAAAAAAATCTTTCTCTCTCTCTCACATACACATTTTCCATCTCTCTCACTAATTTATTCACATGTTTCATTTTCCATTTTGTTCCCTCCTTGACTCAGACTAGAACCCAGAATGAAAAAAGAATCTGAAAAAGACATTTTTTTTCCAGCGAATCTACACGCTTCGCCACGGACGGTAGATATTCCTAAATTTATATCCTGCTAAATATCTTATATGAAAGAAATTTTTTTCTCTCATATAAAACTAAAATTCATTAATTAAATTTAATTAATGAATTAATATTGGAAAAAAAACTGTATCAACATCCAGTGTCATCCACTACAAGTTCAAAAAAATGTATTTGAACTTGAGTGGATGAATAAAAAGTATATTAATGATTCAAAATTGAATAAGATATATAAGGAGAATGTAATAATGTTTTTTTTTTTCTAATGCAGCTAGCAAACACAGACACCTTGATGTTGGATGCCTTAAGGCAAGTGCTGCACAGACGTACTCACTTTGCATTACCCAGGGGCGCGTGTCACTTGAAGATAAGCCACGGACGCGGAGTAACAATGCCCCCAACGCTCTACGATCTTATTAGACCGGGACCTACTTTTTAAAGTGGATTCCGAACCACTACAAACAACCATAGCCCCTCCGGGACTCGAAAACCCGAAACCTGTGGTACCGAGCGCCAGAGCGCTAGCCACTCGGCCATTCAGGCCGAATGTAATAATGTAATAGTAGGAATTGATAAAAAGAAAAGATGATAAGAAGAAAGAAGTGGTAAATGATCTTACTTACTCTGGTTTCCACATTTTCTCTTTGGCGCAATCATGCTAAAGAGGAGAAAGGAAAATTTCATTAAAAAATGTCGCTGAAACACTCGACAGCAATTCAGAAAGGAAGCGATACTTTTAAATTTACTTACTCCTTGAATTTTTGTCCTGACTTCCTGAAACAAAAAGAAAATCTTATATAAATACATCAATTCATGCATAAATACATATTTTTTTTGTTGTTGCTCTACTGCAGCTGGCAATACACAGATAGTTAATCTTTATGCCATAATCAAGCGCTGCACCGCTGTTACTCATTTAGCACTACCTATGGGACACATGTAGTTTGAAGATATGTTGCGAACGCGAGTAACACTACAGGCTCGTTCCCACCAAGGCGAGAGACGTGAAGATTCAAGAGGCAAGCGACAAAATTTTTTCGACCCCTTCACAGCAAAACGTCAGAAATAGCATTACGCCTAGTGAAAAACCGCTTCGAGTTGAAAGTTGGGCAACTCCAAGCGGTGGACTGCAAACCGGTTTGAGGCGACCGCGGTGAGGCTAGTGATTGGTCAAATTTTTTCGCTTGCATCTTGTCGCCTTGGTGAGCACCAGCCTTACCTCCACAACGCTCTACGATCCTATTATCGGGACTTACGGTTTAAGTGGATTCCGAACCCTTACAAACATTCATGCCACCGCAGGTACTCGAATCCAAAACCTGTGGTACCGAGCGCCAGAGCCCTCTAGCCACTCGGCCATCAGACCAATATTTTTATAACATTCGGGGACATTTTTTTAAAGTTGAACATTTGTGGGCCTGATGTTCCGCTTATTTATGCCGCAAACAGCCGATCAGCCGGGTTATATGTGTGGGGCAGTGCTTTCTGGGAAAATTTTAGGGGGTCTGACGAGTGTGGTAAAAACCAGAAAACTCCCACTAGGTAGTCTGATTATCAGGGGACCTGATGGACGAGTGGCTAGCGTTAAGTGATTTAGCGGAAAAGAGTATCATCTACTAAATGATAACAAAATGTACCAAATTTTTCAATGCGTAACTCATTTTTAGTTTCCATCAGAATGAAAAAAATGATTCATAAATATGATATTCCTGCAGGCACAATCGTAAAGTAAGAATATAATGAGTATTCTCTTCCGGCATATTTCTTATTGGCATGTTGGTATATTTTATTTATTCATTTAACTTTTATAATTTTTCTTCAAATAAATATTTTCAAGTAAAGCTTAGTTATTTATTATTCCTTCAGTTATGGGGGCCGAATGGCTAACCCTCTGGTGCTCGGAACCACAGGTTTCGGGTTCAAACTCCGGCTGTGCCGTGGATGCTTGTAGTGGTTTGGAATCCACTTTAAGCAGTAGATCTCGTACAACCGTAGAGCGTTACAGAGCCCAATCAGACTTCTTCTCACCCACATCATTCACAAACTGTAAAGGGGCAACTGAGCTCTAGGCACAGTGATGTGGTGTGTTGAGGTGTAGTAGTCGCAGTCGTAATAGTAGCAGTCTGAATATCGATACGAGACACGATGAACTGTAAGTTACACACTAATTATCCAAAAATGGGCAAAGATGCCCTGTGGTAAATGAATTATATTTTCATGCAGTATAAAAAGTACCTCTAGAAAACTTCCCTCTACCCTGGTCAGTTTAATTGTTGGCACAAATGTCCTGTGTTAACTCTATCCGAAGGATAATTTGTCTATTTAGCAGAACCTCTACAACCAAACCGATTCTACTTCCATCTGGCGAATTACTTAATAATTCGTCAGCTGCTACTCAGCTATTGTATTTACGAATTTGTATTTTGGGCCTGAATGGTCTAGGGGCTAGTGCTCTGGCGCTCGGTACATATGTTTCGGGTTCGAGTCCCGGCGGGGCCGTGGATGTTTGCAGTGGTTCAGCATCCACTTTAAACCGTAGGTACCGGTCTAATAGGATCGTAGAGCGTTGCGGGGGATTGTTACTCCGCGTCCGTGACTTATCTTCAAGTTACACGCCCCCCCCCGGGTAATGCAAAGTGAGTAACGTCGGTGCAGCGCTTGCCTTAAGGCATCCAAGACAGCTGTGTAAGTGTTTGCCAGCTGCATTACAAGAAAAAAAAATTATTTTATTTGGCCTCAACACAGTTTAATTACGGACATTAAATATAACAAACGCCAAGAAAAAATATTAGCACGCCAGTTTTGGTACCCAATCGAATTCTGTCTCTAGACGCAGTTTTTTCTCCTACATGAATGACGTTTACCTACATCTTGCGTGACTGAGTCACAATGATTCACTCAGTTATTATGATTCGCTTGGCGAGTAAAAAAAAATTCTTCCTTCGTACTCATGAATGATATGAAGAGTATAATCGTGTCTTAATTATTCGGCATCGCTTAATATGAAAGTTGTTATGTATTGGGGCTTGATGGCTAACGCTCTGGCTCTCTTGTACCACAGGTTTCAGATTCGAGTCCCGGAGGTGCTATGGATGCTTGTAGTGGTTCATAATCCATTTTAAGCCTTAGATCTCGGACTCATATGACGGTAGAGCGTCACAAGCTCATTCAGACTTCTTCTCACCCCATCATTCCCCAACTGTAAAGGGGCAACTCAACTCTAGGCACAGTGATGTCTTATTGTCTTATTGCAGATTATTACGGAGATCCTTGGCCGCGTAGCGGCCACTAGCTCCTTCTTTGTAAAATGTTGAAACATAGCGGTGGTCTCATGCCCTTTGAGTTAATAAGCAAAATATATAATTAAATGCCCTTTTTTAAAAGAGAATTATTTATTTAATAAAATTATAAAATGAAAAATATCAAAAATTTCAAAAATGTAGATGTTGATGAAATCAGTGGCATGTAATAAAACAGAATGAGCAAAGGTCAAATTAGGAGAAAGAATAGCTTAGGAGAAAAGCGAACTTTTTTCATCCAGGCAGTTGTAAGGAATTAATTTAAAATATTTAGAAGAGTGCGAGGTCTTTTGCTATGTTTGCGGGAAGAAATATCATAATCGTTATTTTGTAGGATATTTAATACAGGGTTATTGATGTTTCGCATATCATTATAGAATTTAGTAGAAATTTTGTGAACAAATTGTCTTAAACTTGGAATCGAGAGAGCTCGTCTAAGATCATCATTACGAAAGTACCAGGGTGAATTCGTTAACATTCTGAGAGTTTTGTTCTCAAGCCTTTGAATAATTTCAAAATTTGTAACGACATAAATTTGTAACGACGTGCGACAGAACCCCAAACTGGGCTTGCATAAGCTAATACTGGACGAAGATAAGAGAGATATATTAGAATTTTAAGATTAAGAGGTAAAAGTGAATTTCTATTGATTAAAGGGTAGAGAATTCTAAATTGAGTATTGAATTTATTTCTAAGGTTGTAGATATGCAATTTGTAGTTATTCTTAAATTATTCTTGATAGTAAACTTATCAAGAATAATTTCTAAGTACTTAATCAGGTGATATAATTATTGTATATTTTAATATTAGGAGGGTTATAGGATTTTTTGCAAGTGGAAATAACTGCTTCAGTCTTGTCTACATTTAATTTTATCTTCCAGTTAATGAGCCATTTTTCTAAATCAATGATATAATTTTGCAAATTTTCCTGGATGGTGCAAGTTTTTAGGCACAGTGATGTGGTGTGGTGTAGTAATAGTAATAGTAGTAGTAGTATTTATTAAATAAATAATTCTTTTTAAAAAAAGGGCATTTAATTATCTATTTTGCTTATTAACTCAAAGGGCATGAGACCACCGCTATGTTTCAACATTTTACAAAGAAGGAGCTAGTGGCCGCTACGCGGCCAAGGATCTCCGTAATAATCTACAATAAGAAGTAGTAGTAATAGTTGTTATGTACTCGATATGTTTGTAGTTCCCCAAGCTGTTCTGTTAAAAGATAAAACATCCGTTTTGAAAGACGGAAACGGACGAATCGATTATTTGTTAGGGGTGCTAGTCAGCCACACGTGGCTCAAATAATTTTAAAAGAGAATATTTTTAATAATTTTTGTGGAGTTTTTTTTGCATCTCATTTTTCTTCTTGTTATTATGTGTAATTGATATAGATTTTTTTTTACTATTAAAAGTTAAAATTATTTTCATTAAAACCCCTCCGAAATTATTTTTCTCCCTTACTTTACTGCTATATTGGATTCCGCACATTAAGTATCACAAACGCCACGAAAAAATATAAACACGCCAGTTTCGGTACCCAATCGAATGTCGGTGTCCAAGCACAGTACACTTTTCTACTTGGACGACTTCCAGACGACCCATAATTTGACACCTAGCAGAAAGGTTTTCAATTACCGAGAAAATTTATTCATATATTTATTATTATTATTATTATTTTTGTAATTAAGAAACTCACATTTCATTTTATACAGTCCATGGTCATAATAGTCCATGGTATATTGAGAAGAATTCATTGCCATGAAGAAGGAATTTTATGATTAAATGAATTGCTGGTGAGTGGCGTGAGAGAGCAATGCCCGACAACTCCCATCAGGCACACCGAATATTCATGCAAAGGCTTACAGATGATAACAATAAGTTAATCCGACTTATCACCCTGGGGTGAAAAGTTCTCAAAGACCAAGGGCAGTCTACGACGTCTAATATGAGTGTTTTACTAAAGTTAAGAGACACCATGGCTGTTATTCTGAACCAGCGCAAGCGAATTCAGTTAACGGAGTGGATTTAAACGTTCATTGAGACGTTTTAACTCATTGTATATTTGAAGAATAAGGGCCTGAATGACCGAGTGGCTAGCGCTCTGGCTCTCGGTACCACAGGTTTCGGTTCGAGTCCCGGCGGTGCCATGGATGTTTGTAGTGGTTCGGAATCCACTTTAAACCGTAAGTCACGGTCCTAATAGGATCGTAGAGCATTGCGGGGACATTGTTACTCCGTGTCCGTGGCTTATCTTCGAGTTACACGCGCCCCCGTTGAAATGCAAAGTGAGTAACGTCTGTGCAGCGCTTGCCTTAAGGCATCCAAGACAAAGCTGTCTAAGTGTTTGCCAGCTGCATTTGAACCAAAAAAAAATATTTGAAGAATACTCAGGCTTTAAAATTTGCGACCATCCACTAAATGAGACGAATTGGCGCAGAGGTGAAGAAACGTATCTCCGCCCGCAATGTTGAGGTTTCGAATCTGCATTTGGCTCCTTTCACTATTTTTTAGCTACGATGTGCACCTTAATTATTTTTTTTAACGACTAGTGAAAAGTTAGGTTTTTCTTTTCTTTTCTTTTTTTACCCCTTTTTTTTTGTATGTAAAATAAAAGGAATGAACCAAAAATAATAATAAAAAAAAAAATAATAAAAAAAAAAAAAAAAAAAAAATAAAATTATAAAATATTAAAAAAAAAAAAAAAAAGAACTTTGGTTCTGAGAATTGCCTTTTTTTGGGGTTAATAATTTGCTTTTCAGATATCACCATGGCTCCCACCGTTCAGCATACCTGTCAGTGTTTTTATTTACTTTTTTCAATAGTCTTGTGGCATCGACAGCTGGTCCCTGATTGTACCGAATTTAAACTTAACTTAAATTCTTTTATTTTTTAATTTTTACTTTTATTTTGCATTTTACTTTTATCTATTTTTAGTATTTTTAACTTTTTTGAGTAGCATCTATTAAATTTCGAATCTTTATCTTGTAATTTTTTATACTAACAATTAAACAGCCAATCAAAATTAAAATCATATCTATGAATTAAGATGAGGAGTTTAAGTTATATATCCCCCATTGGTACTTCGTAAACGGAACGCCAGTTGCCAGGCTTACACATGATCAACTTCGAATCTCCCTATTCTGAAATTAGTGACTGCAATGCACACGCTAGAGCAAATCTTTCTGCACTGACTAGTGAAAAACAGTACAGTTTGCTAACTAGTGATTTGTATACAATAAGCGAATGTGCGTAAAGACAAAAAACATTTAGCGCACCATATTCTGTCAACAGTTTGAGTTTAAAATATAATTTAAATGCTTAGAATAGATTTATTAGGTAAATCATTTTTTTAAGTATGAGTTACCTAATTTATTTATTTATTTATTTTATTTTATACCTTTATTTTTTTAAATTCCTACTATTAGTTCACATTCTCCCTATATATATCTTGTTCAAATTTTCAATCCTTCATAAAATACTTCATCATATTCATCCAGTCAAGTTAAAAAAAAAAATGTATTTGAACTTGTCGTGGATGACATTTAATGTTAATGCAGTTTTTTCAAATATTAATTCATTAATTAATTTTAATTAAATAATTATATATTTTTTTTTTTAGATTTAAGTTGCATGCGTCTACCAATAGATGGCGCCAGATGTAAGAGAAAAATTTCAACTTTATTTATAAAGGACTTTCTGCAATATAGTGAAAAAAAAGTAGGAATTGATTAAAAAATTTTTTTTTATATATTACTTGTTTCTATTTGAATAGCAAAGGGCCTGAATGGCCGAGTGGCTAGCGCTCTGGCGCTCGGCACCACAGGTTTCGGGTTCGAGTCCCGGCGGTGCCATGGATGTTTGTAGTGGTTCGGAATCCACTTTAAAAAGTAGGTCCCGGTCTAATAGGATCGTAGAGCGTTGCGGGGGCAATGTTACTCCACGTCCGTGGCTTATCTTCAAGTTACACGCGCCACCTGGGTAATGCAAAGTGAGTACGTCTGTGCAGCACTTGTCTTAAGGCATCTAAGACCAAGCTATCTGTGTTTGCCAGCTGCATTAGAAAGAAAAAAAAATATTTGAATAGCAATGGAAAAGAAAATGTACATCTTACCTCAACAGATGGTAAAAACCTAGATTGCTGCAAAGAGAGACAGAAATAAGAATCGTATACAATATGAATCATAACAATCGCATTCAATACGTAATCTATAACATTTAAAAAGAAAGAAAATGTATTCGTCTAAAGTTATATATTTAAATCTTTAAAAGCAATGATGAGAAACTAATATTATAGAAATTACCCGCCGAGTGTATGATTGAACGGAGCTTTTAAGAAAAATTGGGATGAAAGTTCTCATGTCTACGCTGAGCATGGGAACGCTGGATCAGTTATGGCTTGTTCCCACCGTGGCGTGAGGCGTTGACTAATCACTAGCGTCACCGCGTTCGCCTGAAACCGGTTGAAATCCACCGCTTCGAGTTGACCAACTTTCAACTCTCAAATGCTTGCCGCGTCATGTGACTTGGATTGAGCCAATAGTAGATCTGCCATCCTGTAGAAGTAACTGGAACTTCATTAGGCGTAAGGCGACTTTTGAAGTTTCGGTGTGAATGGGTCGAAAAATGTTTTTTCCGTGACGCGTCGTCGCCTTACGCCTCGATGGGAACGAGAATTTCAGTTGGAAAGTTCTTCCTTTGGAAATTATGAGAGAAGAGCAGGGTGTTACCGCCATCCCAGGGGGCTACCATCCAGGGCCAGATTTTCCTATGGGCTTAATAGGCTCCAGCCGAGGGCCTCAAGATCAAGAGGAGCCTACATTCAAATTGTTAGCAAATTAGAATTACACTATTCTAAAAACTGTAAACGCTAAAACACTGAATCGAAAATAAGGAGAAATTCTACACATATGACTAATAAACAAACATAAAAATGTATTGGTTAAGATCAACGCGTTCGGCATATTTTATTTTTGTAGTCAAAGATTTTTATTATTTGAATTTTGTTTCTTTGTAAATGTCGTGTGTTATGTTTGATTAGTTATTGTCACAAATGAGAGAGACTGAGAATAAATGTTCAAATAAGTGTTCTCGACTTTTATTTTATTTATTATCCGTGCCACATTTTTTATAAAGATTAGTACCAATCACAACATGTTTCATTTAACATATTGATATATATATATCACAGAAATGATGTATTTTATTATCTCTCATGTAATTTGCAAATTTAAAAATGGGAGGTGAAAGGGCCTCATAAGTGGAATAGCCTAGGGCCTCTTTGCATCTAAATCCGGGCCCTGCTACCATCCACTACTTTTTGGGAGCACGAAGACATGAACATCAGATTACAAAAGTGGTGTTATTAGTTTGAAGCATTCAACATGTTCAGTAGTTTTTTAAGTCGATGCATAGTAGCATAAATTTAAGGAGGTTTTTAGGTATCAAACGTGTCCAAGTAAAATCCGTTAGCTTAAAAATAACTATACTTCATACGAAATAAAATTATGTACGAAGTAAGATAATATATAACATTTATAAAGGGAGAAAATGTATTCATCTAACTTTATAAATTTAAATCTTTAAAAACATTCGAAAGAAAAAGTGAAAACGATTGTCCTTTCCGATTTTCGGGATACAAAGACACAAACCTCAGATTACCGAAATGGTGTCATTAATTTGAAGCATTCGACAAGTTGAGTAATTTCTTAAACCGATGCGTGGTAGCATACATAGTCATTTTTAAAAATAATTAAAATTCATATAAAAGGAGATTATGTATTCGTGAAACGAATAGGATTTTGTGATGCGTATTCCAAAATCAACGTGCTGCCACCATAGTAGGATGCCACTATCCATTATTTTTCAGGGTGCAAAGAAGCGAACACCATATTACATAAGTGATGTTATTAGTTTGAAACATTCAACAAGTTAAATAGTTTCTTAAGCCGATTCATAGTAGCTTAAATGAAAGGAGGGTTTTAGGCATCAAAAAGCTGTCCAAAGGAACTCCATTATATTAAAAATAATTATACTTCATACGCAATAAGATTACGTATTCGTGAAACGGAGAACGAATAGAATTTTATGATGCGTATTCCAAAACCAACGTGTATGCGGTTAATAGAGATTCCATAAGGAATGGTTGAAGAATTCTTCGTATTTTCCGCTATCTTTAGAAAAAGAAACCACATATTTTAAAAGTAGTTAAAAAGCGATTTTTTTTTTAATGAATTGCAAATATTTTAATGATTCAGTCGATATTTTATATTCATTAAATGTCCATCAAAACATGCAAACATTTTTAGAACTCAATTTCTGATAATTAGGATAATGACTATGATGGTAAGACTACTTGAGTTTCGACTTATCATTGGAGAAAATTCCTCATCAGAGTTCGGATTACTTAATGCTTATATTTATACGATCATCACTAGGAGCTACATCGGGGTGTAGTGGACACATCTCTTTTTTTTTTTTTTTCATCCAAGAGAAAGTACTTTCTACTTTAGAGATGTAGTATACTGTAATATTTTTTCTCACGGGAAGAGTTTTGGCATTTCATTCCCAGGAGAGAGGAATGTATATTCTGTACATAAGAACAATTCATCACTCAAATTTGACAGCAGGCAAGCAGTATTGTGGGTAATTATATTGCATGCAATTAGTGTTTTGTACTCATGAGAATAACCTGTCACTTACATCTCATAGCAAATATTTAGTGTCCTGTATAAGGAGACTCATAAAATTAGCGATTGTCTGTGCGACCTCCACAGGACGAAACAACTACAGATTGAATATGAGCTATACCGTGAGTTGTTCCATCATGATTAGAGATAGGACACGAACTGAGAAATGTCTACTCCTATGAGAAGTGAGTGAAGTTGATGGCTCCATCTTGACTTTTTTTTCTTAAAGGGAGGTTTTGGAGAGGAAAGGAGAGAGTTCGGCGAACAGTCACCAAAGAATGTTGTTTTTCTCTGAAGTGACAGAACAGGCCGGAGTTTCCGCCTGTTTTTGAAGAGAGTCCCTTGTGGTTTCGTGCATTACACCGTGTGATAATTAAGGTATGCCGCAGATCACGTGTTTAAAATTCGTCGTAGACTCGATAACTCTGAAAATCTCCGTCTTTGGAGTGAACTGCATTTGTGAATTAAACTTAAATCTTTAATTTTCTTTTTTTGTAAATAATAAATTATAATAACCCAGAGTTCTGTATTTGTATATATGCATAGTGATTGTAAATAAAAATTAAAGTGTTCCCATGATCCTGAAAGTGTGCCTCTTTTTTAAGCTGGTATAGGTCTAATATAGGCCGAGACGTTATAATACCTATCTCCGGTCATGAATTTCCGATTCAGCATAGTTTGTCTAGTGTTAAACTGACAAGTTCTATCAGTTCAGAAATACAACGCACCGTACACTAGGAGGTTACACTGTTAAGGTGCTTTATGAAGAATGATCTGATATTTTAATCATCCGCAAATTCTAAAATTTAAATTAATAGAATTGTAAACCGAAAAAAAATTTACTTTAGCTGAATTCTTCCAATTAGAGGAATAATAGGATAAAATATAAGTTAACAAATGCTTATTCAGGTTGGCATCACATAGATTTGATTGCCAAGTATGACGATTTGCCAAGTTAGACTGCCATGTAATGGTACTAGATTGCCAAGTTTGACGATTTACCAAGTTAGATTGCCAAGTTACTACTTGGCAATCTAACTTGATAGATTGCCTTGTATTAGATTGCCAAGTTTGGCGTTGTGCAAAGTTAGATTGCCAAGTACTAGTATTAGATTTGCCAAGTTTGACAAAACCGCGCTAATCAGTAAATTAAATTATTTACGACTCACTAATTTATTTATATATTTTTAAATAAAGGAATATTTATTTCTTTATTTTTAGGTGAAATGTTAATAACTGATCATTACTAATATAATACTGTAAACTACTCTATACACTTGATGGCTTCACAGTTAAAGGGTTTTATGAAGAAGGATATGATATTTTAATTTTCCACAAATTCTAAAATTTAAATTAATAGAAATGTAAATGAAAAAAAAATAATTTATTTTAACTGAATTCTACCTGGCACGATGTACAGAATTGAGTGGAAAAATTTTCCAAGTTAAGAAATTATACGATAACATATAAGTTAACAAATTCTTATTCATGTTGGACATCACATATATTAGATTGCCAAGTTTGACGATTTACAAAATGGCGCTAAGCAATAATTAAATTATTTACGACTCACTAATTTAAAAATATGTAACTATTAATTTATTTTTAGAAGAAATGTTAGTATATGAAAGAAGTTTCGTTTCGAGATAAAAATGAATAGATTACATGTGGTTCATTTTGAGCACACACACTTACCACAAAATGAATCAAAGTTATGTCCACCTCCTCTTTGTCGGTCTCGTAGGACAGAGAGCTGAAAAGAAGTAAAAGGAATAAATTAATAGTTTAAAAAAAACTAAAAAATACGCTTTTAGAGTTAATCAATCTAAAAAGTAAAAAATAATTGTTAACATAAGAATAAAATGACTGACGAGAAAATGGATGTCACTGTTCTAAAAGCGTGGGGTGCTCGATATCAATCGTTATAATTTTTCACTAGTTTCATTCCGAAATGCAGAGTTAGTTTAAAAATGTCATACAAAGCACCCCACGCTTTTAGAACAGTGACATCCATTTTCTCGTCAGTCATTTTATTCTTATGTTAACAATTATTTTTTACTTTTAGATTGATTAACCGGTTCTAAAAAGCATATTTTTAGTTTTTTAAACTATTAATTTATTTTTACTTTTTAGTTTGATTAACTCTAAAAGCATATTTTTTTTTAGTTTTTAAACTATAATTGTTTTTTACTTTGTTTTCCACTTGGCCGGTTATCCGCTAAGTTTACATACTTTTACCCACCGCGATTTTCGGCCAATAGGAAGAGCGCAATTCGACATGATCGCACTCCAATGCCTGTGAGATCCGCCTCTTTTAGCCACCGAAATTTTCGGCCAATAGGAAGAGCGCAATTCGACATGATCGCACTCCTATGCCTTTGAGATCCGCCTCTTTTTAGCCACCGAAATTTTAGGCCAATAGGAAGAGCGCAATTCGATCGCGGATCAGTTGACTGACTCGCCAGTAGATGGCGCCATCAGTCCCAAAATCGAGCCCAAAAAGTGAGTTACATACAAACATACATACATACAAACATACATACATACATACATACATACAAACATACAGGTGAAGCTAATAAAAGCGTATTAAAAAGTGAGCTTTGGAAACTGATAATTTAATGCAGTAGAATTTTCGTATCATTATTTTGGCATCAAAAAATGTGAAACTTTCACAACTGTTTTCTTTCTTGCAGGTCCTTTCCATGCCACTGTCCCCATGATTCCACTGTCCCCCTATTCATAATTGATGATAATCCTTGTACAATCATATCGAATTTATCACATAGAGTGATTGATATCTTGTATTTTTTACATCTACCATTAAAAATGTTACACCGACAACTAAGCTAGACGGCTTACTGGAAGGAATGCTGGACTTACAGTCCAAGAGAATATTTTTTTTTCTCACTTACTCCTTGAGGACACCTTGGCTAAGAATCCATGTAACCGTCATCCATTTTTCAATTCCTGCTATTAGTTCACACTCTCTCTCTCTATATATTTATATATCTTGTTCAAATTTTCAATCCTTAATAAAATAACTTTTATTCATCCACTCAAGTTTAAATACATTTTTTTTAAACTTGTAGTGGATGACACTGGATGTTAATACATTTTTTTCAAATATTAATTCATTAATTAATGTTTTATATGGGAGAAAAAAATTTCTCTTATATAAGATATTTAGCAGGATATAAATTTAGGAATAAATACCGTCAGTGGCTAAGCGTGTAGATCGCTGGAAAAAAATTTCTTTTCCGGATTCTTTTTCATTCTGGGTTCTAGTCTGGGTGAAGGAGGGCACAAAATGGAAAATGAAACATGTGAATAAATTGGTGAGAGAGATGGAAAGTGTGTATGTGTGAGAGAGAAAATGTGTGCGAGAGATAGGGAGAATTTTTGCTAACTTAAAAAAATGAATGAAAATTAGTTATAAAGGACTTTCTGCAATAGAGTGAAAAAAAAGTAGGAATTGACTTAAAATTTTTTTTTCATATTACTTGTTTCCAGCAAAGTCGAATTTCGATGACCTTTTTAATTAATATAAAATTTCCGTACAATCAATAAATTCATACATGATGTCCTTTCCGCCATTACGGTCGTAATAGGATAGGAAGTAGAGTGGCAGTCAAAATTAATTGTTTATTTTGACTGCCACTCTACTTCCTGCTTCAAGTTTTGGTTAGCAGATTTAACCAACTAATAAATAAACGAATCGACACAGTTCGATGAAGATAATCATTTAGACAATGGTGACAAAAAAGTCTGGAACTGGGGTTATAAGAAAATGTGATGCAGGATCAGTGAATCCACTGAAATTTTGAACTGAAGAGCGGAAAATGGAGAAAAACTGGTGCATATACAATAATAAACCTACATTATTATATGACACTTACTCGCATGGCTGGTTGTAACTGTCGGCCAACAACATACAGTCTTGGACAGGAACAGTAACTGAAAAAAGCATCAATAGAATTGGTCTTCCTAATAATATATCAAGCATTAAATGTAACAAATAACAATTCCATATTTTGCTGTTAATATTTCTATCCCATCCAAAGGTATTCTTACCATTCTTTTTGATGTTTGTTCCACAGATGTTCTCCGTGTGGGGGTAGTCCACGTTGAGGGGCACGCACCCCCACAGCTCGCTGTACTTCTTTACTCGGCACTCCTGCACCACTCCCTGCGGAGAGAAATAATCGCTACTTATTCTGAAATATAATTATTATATTCATAGGTTACTTCCTGCAGAGGAAAATGCTATAAGTAAGCTGTTTCCTCATTCGCTCGTTTCTCTCTGAAGTGTCAGGGTTCTTTTGGGTTCGTTTTCTGAACTTTATTGTTAATTATTGTGCAGTAGATTTTTTTTAACGTGTAAAAAAATCTACTGCACAATAATTAACAATAAGTTACGGGGATGTTTAAAATTGTAACTACTCTATCCAACAAGCGAAACAGGAAATTTAAAGCCAGAAACAAACTCGCATTTTCATGTTTAGTACTTTTATTTTCAGACCTTTTATATTGCGTCGAAAAATATTGTGTTCATCACGAGAATTCATCGCACCCCTTTGTGCACACTTTGGACTTATTAGACAGGGACATACAGTTTAACGTGAATTAACTGTATATTCTGTTAACTTAACCTCTAATAAGCATCCATGCTATCACCAGATTTCGAAGCTGAAGTCTGTGGTATCAAAGACCAGAACACTAGCCAATTGGATATCAGGCTGCTGGTTTTATGCGGGGGATGTCGTTACAGGGACAAAGTAAGTTAGGGAAGATCTATTTTAAGAAGAGGGAATTCGGTGTTATTTTTGTATTAGATTGCGAGTAGTGTTTTAAAATTCAAGTAAAATTTGAATTCCTAAACGTTCTAAATAGTCTCGAATGTTTGGTAATAAAAGGCTTTCTCCTCGAAGTGCACTTTTAGGGTGTATTTCGGGGGAATAATATACCAAATCCTGCTGTACCCTTTATTAAAGGTATTACTTCTTGCGTGAATTTTGAGTTTACTATATTTGGCTCAATTTTATAGTCGGGGCCAGTTTCTGGCTGAAAAAGAGTAGGTGACAAGCTGTCTTTTTTTGGTTTTTCTAATGTATCACATTTGCGGAGCGACGTTCGCTTATAGTAATAGCTTACTGCAATCGTATTCCTGTAATCGTTTTTTTAGTACACTCTTTTGGCATTGAACTCTGCATCACAAGATGTGTTATAGTTGCTCTTTAGAATATTATTTTTTATTTATTATTGTTCTTTTTATCGACTATGTTCGGCATCACCCTAGCGATGCCATGTTCTGTGCAAACTTTTCCCCCAATTTGATGCCTACTCTCGATTCATGAACTAGACGCCATTTTAAAACAGCATCTTGTAGGAGGAAGTTTGTATTGTTGATGGTTTGTTATCTAAATTAATTCTTATGTTTCATATATTGCTTATCAATGTTACAAAGCATAAAAGATTAAAAAGTCCACTGAAAATTAGAACGTGTTTCTTTAACGTTAAATTGATTAAATTATATATAGGACATCATACATGCCATAAACATTTTAGTTACAAGAAAAAGTTCCCATAAATATCTCTTTTGCTGGTCTCTTATAAATGATTAACAGTAAAATAGAAGACATAGGGTAATAGCCTCGCGTGATGAAATGAGCACGTGTATATTCTATAATTATATTTGATCAATAATAAAAATTAAGGGATCTCAAAACAAAAAGAGGAGAATTTAAAAAAACTTAAAAACAATTTATTATCTTACTACTGATGATAAAATAGTTTATTGACCTCAAGATTTGATAAGACTATTACCTTGGATGAGGATTTGCTTAGATTGTGCCCCATCATTTCTGAGCCTATGTTATGTTTTCTTTAAAGATTGTACAATCTGTTATTAAAAAAAAAATCCTTTCAGATTTTATTGAAGAAAATATGGAAACACTGCATTATCAAAAAAAAAAAAAAAAAAACATTATTACAGCACTACATTATTAAAACACTAAAGACTAAAATATCAGAAAAATATTTTACTCATTCTTTCCTTTCCTTTTTTATTGATAAACTAGCATATAAGAACATACTTCAAACGAAAAGAAAAAAAAAATTCACGCAAGCAAAACTAGAAATTGCTCGTTCTAAGGGAATTAGAAGATAAAAAACACGATTAGAAACAATCTATTACAAAGAAATGTTGTCGCTGTCGCTATTCTGAAATTTGTTGTTGCTTGCTAGCCGACTGGTTGTGTCAGGTGGTTTAGTGTTATAGTCGTCTGAAAACGCTACTCTTCTCTTTACGTTAATTTATTATATTAACAATATTTCAATACATGAAGCACCCTGGGCCTCTACTACAATATCAATTTTATTTAATACTTTAATACTTAAAAATCATGAACACATCACATACGGTTCCTGATCGTGTAACTCCCTCAAACGCTTCTAGCGTTCTCCTCGTCGTCTCAAAATCTAACCGCTTGTACTTACCAGTTCCCCCAGTTTACACAGTACTGGTCACAGTGGCGACCTCTCGTTTCCATCTAATTATAGTTAAACTTTACAGAAATATTTTTATTAAAAATGCAGCCAACTTACTAACTGATTAACGGGACCTTTTCCTCCACGTTCTCTCCACTCTTTCAGATAATCTGTGCAGTTGGTCTGGTAGGGACTTGGCAGAAGATGCGTCTCTTCCTGGAGGGAGACACCATCGGTGAAATTCCCAATCAATATCTTGCAAATTAAATCTTAATTTCTAGTTGGATTAATTAAATCTTTAAATTAGTTCGACTAGTTAAATATTAATGGGTAATCAAACAACCAACTGACGAGCTGGCATTTAAAAACTCAAATTAAGTGAAATTTCTTTCCAATGTGGAGTGAATGTTTCATTTGTACTTCTGTTAGTGTGATCTGTGAACCAATGCCGACCTACCAATTTGGAAGAAATATCCGTGTGCCTGACACTACCTCTATTTCGAATACCTCCTAGAGTGTCTTCTTTCCTTTCCTGGGCATTAGAGAGTCCTTCTTTCATTTGGTATACAGAAAAAAGTGACAAAAGTAACGTATATTAGAACTCACAGCTTCGAGGGAAATTGTAAAAAGTCCATGAAATCCTATAGGGGATTATTGCATTATCTATTGGAAACATATGGAGGCTATCTATACAGATAATTTATAATAAGGGCTCAAAATAAAATCACGTAAAGATGCGTCTGTTCCTCGTAATAGAGCCATCGGTGAAATTCCCAATCAATATCTTGCAAATTAAATCTTAATTTCTAGTTGAATTAATCAAATCTTTAAATTAATTCGGCTAGTTAAATATTAATGGAATCAAACAACCAAGTGACGAGCTGGGATTTAAAAACTCAAATCAAGTAAAATTCTTTCCAATGTGGGGTGGGCGTTTGCATTTGCATTTCTACGTGTTTTATCTTAGTATGAATAAATGTCCTACCTACCAATTAGGCAGTCAACATCTTTGTAGAAAAATAGTAGATCATTAAAACAATAGTTCCTCAATATTCAGTTGCGAAATTAAGGAACTATTATACTACTGTGCCCAAAAAGTAAGACCAATTTATATATTTTTCAAAAACTCTTTATTTATTATTCCCCATTAATTTCATCGCCTTCAAAGTAATCCCCTCCCGACACAATGCACTTATGCCAACATTTCCAATCCTCAATGGAAACGTTGAGGATTCGATACATGCTAAAAAGTCATTGGCCAGGATGGCCTTCAAAGCGCTCATCGATTCACGTTGAATCTCTTCAGTCGACTCAAAACGGTGTCCCCTGAGTGGTCTTTCGAGTTTAGGTAATAGCCAGAAGTCGCACGGGGCTAAATCAGTGAGTACGGTGGTTGTGGAACGATATGGGTTTCATTTTTGGTGAAAACGTCAAACGTCAGAATCAAAGCAGTGTGAGCTGGTGCAATATCGTAATGCAAAAACCAAGAGTTGTTTTCCCATAAATGTGGCCCCTTTTTGTGAATAGCTTCACGCAAACGATGCATAACGCTCAAATAATATTCCTTATTGTCAGTTTGGCCCGGCGGAAGGAATTCATAATGCACCACACCATGGTAATCGAAGAAAGCAGTCAACATGTCCTTGATTTTTGAGCGACTTTGGCGTGCTCTTTTCGAACTTGCTTCACCTTTGTCATGATATTCGCTCAATTGATTGGTTGATTCCGGGTCGTAAGCATAAGTTCAAGTTTCTTCTCCAGTTATGATGCATTTCAACTTGTCCTGAAAGTCAGAAAGCACTGTTTCACACACTTCAACGCGACGATGTTTTTCCAAAAAAATTCAATGTTTTCGGTACCAATCGAGATTTGACACGTTTGAGACCCAAAACATCTTTTAAAATGGAATTTAAAAGATGTTTTGGGATTCACAAAAGATTCGATCCTTTTGAAATTCCAACATCATCAGCAAGGTCTCTAGATGTAAATCGACGGTTTACAAACACCAAATCTTTAACTTTTTGGACGTGAGCTTCGTCGGTTGAGGTGGATGGTCGACCAGAGGGCTATTCATCGTCAAAGAGTTCTCTACCTTCTTTGAACGGTTTATACCACTTCTAAACATTTCTTTTTGATATAGTTGGCTCACCGAATGCCTTCTGCAGCATTCTAAACGTCTCCGCACACGAATATTCATTCCGAAAACAAAATTTAATGCATGTTCTTTGCTCAATTAATTCAGATATTTAAAAAATCGCGAAATCCCTTTTAGTGTCTCACAAAGCCAAGCATAACTCAAACACTAATGAATATTTTGACATGAAATTTCGCGCCGATTTCAAATACAGTGTCAACAACCTAAAAAATGAAATTCCATATGCTCGGAAAATTTAAATTTAAAATCAGTTTTAGTTTTTGGGCACAGTAGTAAGACTATCTGTCGTGTGCACTTTTGTTGATGGAGGCGATTGAGATATTATTGAAACCATATAAATTATTTTTTTAACCACTTAACCAGAACTGGACGGGCACACGTTTGAAGAACATCTTATCAAGCTTATGATCGTGATTGTCAAGCATGGAGGTGAATGTGTTATGGTATGGGTGCCCTGTTGTGGTTTTCTGCTGGAAAATACGTAACTCTGAAAGGAAGGATAACGGGAGAGAAGTAAAGAGAAGTGTTTGAAGACCAGATCCGTCACATGATGCAAACTTTGTTTCCTTCAAGGGATAGCCTTTTCCAGCAGGATAATGCCCTCTTCATGCAGCGGGACCTTGCAATCATGGTTTGATGACGAAGGAAGAGATAAATCTGCTTTGGTCTGCAAAAATCCCCCAACCTCAGCATCATCGAAGCGTTATGGCCTATTTTAGCGCGATCAATCTGAAATCGATATCCTCCAGCTGCATTTCTCCGGGAACTTTTACAATATCACCATGAAAAATGGTTTAATATCCATCTAAACTCTATTCAGCACTTGTGTGATTCGATTCCCAGGAGAATCCAAGCTGTACTATACATGCCAAATGAAGGTCCTGCGTCATATTTGTAAAGGATTCCTTATAAAGCTACGGTATTCCCATACCTGTAAATATATGCATGTTTGAATGTATATTTATACATTCATATACAGTAGAACCTGTGTAAGTCGAACTTTAAGGGACGCTAAATAATTCGAGTTATAGAGTTTTTGACTTATGCGGATTTTGTAAGGAAATATTCGACTTGTAGAGGTTTAGATTCTTTCTAACTTATTTTGAGTTAGAGAGGTATAAAAAATAAGAATAAAGTATAAAAAAATTCAGAGGTAATAAGCATGTTTATTTGTTAGAGTTCAAATGAAATCAATAGCAATAATAAGAATATTTCATAGAACTGGTTATTCTATTGACTGTATACTCATACATTGTTTTCTAAGAAACAATGACGTGCATTGACGGCAATTATTTAAAGTCGGTAGCTTATTTTTCTTCTAGCTTTAAGAGGTAATTAGTTTCAAATGATCAAGTTGTAAAATCAAACATTCGAGATACAGAGGTCCAATTTTTTTCGAGTTACGGAGGGAAAATATATACCAAAATGGCTTTGGGATATATATGGGGATTGGCTAATTATTTCGACATATAGAGGGTTGAAATTACGAGTAATGGAGGTTTTGGGGCTTGAAGGGAAGAGAACAAAACTTTTTTTCGAGTTTTGAAGGTTTTGGACATATCGAGGTTCGACTTAAAGAGGTTCTACTGTATATATAAATATATATGTAAACCCTGTGCATCTCTTGAATAGGTGATGTACGGGATGTACTTACCATGAGGACTCGCAGCTCGTAGGCCTTCCCTCCCTGGTACCCACTGCCCATGACGTAGGGGCTGGGAAGGAAGTATGGGGTGTGGACGCCGATCTGGACCGAGGGTGTGGTGGGGAGGGAGAACTTTGGAAACCAAGCCGTGTGGCCTGCCACAGTGATCTCACTGCTCCTCTTGGTGGCGTTCAGGTTGAAGTGGAACTTCATGACTGAAAATATAAAAGCAATTAATTTTGCAGCTGCATTCTAACTAGGAATTGCAATATCGGACCAAAAGTTCCATATCGGTATTCGGTATTTTTTAGATCTTAATACCGGGATACCGGTTTTAATACCGGTAGTAGAAATTTTAGAAAAAGACAAATTGTTTTATTTGCCAGTTTTATTACAGAATGTAAATATAACAAAAAAATTTATAACTTATAAATTATAACAGCATATAAAGAATCACAAAAAGTGCTTAAGTTTGTACCTTCATCGCAATTGGATTCTTTCCTCTTTAACAGATTTGTATCTTTTTTCGTTTTTAAATATGTATGGAGTGCGCTTGTACTTCCTCCATTCACTTTAATAACCCTTGAACATTTTTTACATTGTGCCACCATATTCTTTTTATCATATAAATAATGAAACCAAACCGAAGTATTATTAACGGATTTTTTATGTTCTTTAAAGTTATTCTTATTCTTTATTATGGGATATTATTTATGAGTATATATATATATAATAAATCTGAAAAATATTTTGAAAGTATGCTCTAAAGTATGATATGCAAATACAATGCAATACAAACTCACCAATTTAAAAAATATCGAAATATTTAACAGTTTCTTTACAACTACAAACTTGTTTTCATAGATAAGGACTTCTAGTTTTCAGATAAGAATTCTGATTAAGAATTCACTGATAAGAATTCTAAATTTCTAGTAAATACCAAAAAAACGGTATTTAATACCGGTATTACAATATTGTACAAATGGCTCAAAATACAGGTATATCGGTATTGCAATCCCTAATTGTAACTAATGAAATGCATTCATGAGAATGCATTCAGTTTCGTGACCCTCTCCCTCCCACCCAACACAATGTCCGGAAATAACCAACTATCCGAAAAGACCGAGGGTCATTTAGGACATCTTATTAGAGTGCTATCTTATGATTACAGGTCACCGACGATATTACCCATAGCAAGCGGTGAATAATCCTGCTATCAGAGTTCTTATTATTCTGGTATAATCACTAGATAAGGAGAAAACAGTGGTGAGTTGGCGACTTCCATAGATATTTCTTACTGGTTGTTTTTGGGTCAAATGTGATTGTTATAATCTCTTTTAATTAATTTAAAGCCTTAAATTGAATATCACGAGTCGTGGGCTCGTATATTAAGGTCACTGCTGACGACCGGTTTCCTCCTCTTCCTCTAAATAGGGTCTAAATAGAGTAGCGAATTCTAAATTATAACATAATACTTTGAAGTATTTTTTATTCTTTGTGATACTCAACCGTATTTATTCTTCGTAATTAAGTAATAATTATATATTAACTAACTCTATATTAAAATAACTCTCACAAATTTCTAAGTAGCATTTAAGTTATGTAATTATCAAAACTCAGTTTATTTTTACATTTTAATTAAATGTAAAAATATACTGAGACTACGACTATAAATATACTACAACCATATGGTTTGGTAAGAATTGGTTTTACCATATGGTTGGCTATAATTATTTTTGACTGCATTCGTAAACGGTTGCCGTAATTAATCTTAGTCTTCAGTAATTGTTCATTATCGATTCCAGGAAATGTCTTCGGTTTGAAATGGTTTTCTCCTATGTTGATCTATTTAGCCTATTATTAAGGTCACCTAGGTACCAACTTGGAAATATTTTCAGCTAGATTTGTCCTATTTTTATAGAAAAAAAGTGCTTTATGAAAAAAATTGAATTAAATATCCTAAACATTAGATAGACATTATTTACTAATTGACTCTTAATGTACATTTATATATCAACAAGTAATTTCGTATTAACACCACGTACTGAATATTATCTTCCGCAAGCAACTGTTTCTAATATAGAACCAGATATTAAATGGCCATTTGATTCAAATTGAACTCACTTGACCCCTTGGGAATCCTCTCTCTTTTCTTGTTTGGGGCGCCCCACAGGGAGTAGAGGGTGTAGCAGTACTGGGGCATGTCGTCTTTAGTGAAGAAAGAGCCCATCACATATTCCATGCTGAAAAAAAGGAGAACATAATTGCTGGAAAGCAGTGGAAAACTTTTTTCGAAAACAGAATATTGAGAACCATGTCTACGGAAAAGAACATTATTTAGACCAGTTTATATATTTAGGCTGGAGATTCCATAGAATTCCACTGCTTTCATAGAGTTCGAGGATAGGGATTGCATAACTTCCAGATGGCATCTCAAGGGTTGCTGATTTCAAATTGAGATGATCCCCATGTCGAACCCTCGAATGTACTTTAAGTGATGATAAACCTGCTTTATATCTATAACCCCAGATTTGAAAGACTGATCTAGATGACGATCGTCTAGTTGCAAAGCAGCTTAATATATGCTACCAATAAATATTTCCATTGCTTCTTTATGTTTACTTACTTGCATGACTTCTCTACTTCGTTCCTAATCTTACGACACATGATACAAACATTGATTCCATGCTAAGACGATCGTCTTGTTTGTGATGCAGTCTGACGTATGATCGTCTTGTTGCAAAGAAGTTCGACGTCTGCTACCAATGAATATTTCCATTGCTTCTTTATGTTTACTTACTTGCACGGCTTCTCTACTTCGCTCCTAATTTTACGACATGATACAAACATGGATTCCATGCTAAGACGATCGTCTTATTTTTGTTGCAGTCTGACGGATGATCGTCTTGTTGCAAAGAAGTTCGACGTCTGCTACCAATGATCGCTTCCATGGCTTCTTTATGTTTACTTTTGCAGCGCTTCTCTTCTTGGTTCCTAACTGTACGACACATGATACAAACATTGATTTCCTGCTGAGACGATCGTCTTGTTTCTGATGCAATCTGATTAATGATGATCGTCTTGTTTGCAAAGCAGCTTAACATCTGCTACCAATGATCGCTTCCATGGCTTCTTTATGTTTATTTTGGGGCTTCTTTCTGTTTAACTTTTGATACAAACATTGATTTCCTGCTTCGTCTTGTTTCTGATGTTCTTGATGACGTCTTGTTTGCAAAGCAGCTTAACATCTGCTACCAATGATATGGCTTCTTTATGTTTACTTTTGCAAACGACACATGATACAAACATTGATTTCCTGCTGAGACGATCGTCTTGTTTCTGATGCAATCTGATTAATGATGATTGTCTTGTTGCAAAGCAGCTTAACATCTGCTACCAATCACCGTTTTCATGGTTTCTTTATGTTTACTTACTTGCAAGGCTTCTCTTGTCCAGCGTATGTTATTGTACAGTTCATGTAATGCTCAAGTGTCTCTCTGAGCTTGTCGTGCATGTTGTACGATAGGTAGGGCAGATCCCTCAGGAATTTTATATAGGTGATTGCCTGGAATTTAAAAGAAATTCATTTGTGAATTTGTCATTAATTCATAATAAAGGGTGTCCAAAATTTATTGGACACATAACAAAATTAAATAAAATCATTAACAAAATTAAACTAACTTGCGATACAGTTCCAAAGGTTTCTGAATTTCAATGTGAAATCTGTTTATTGTTTCTCGTCTAAAAATATTATATAACATGCTTAGATTGATGAGGAGTTGTGAATTAAGATTTCCGCTGCTGATCTCGCCCCAATACGTGATATTGACGTCAAAGCTAGAGAGCCAATAAAATGCCAGAGCGTGGTGGGAAGTAATTTTTTAGTCATCATTCGGCAATATATATTAATTGTGCCTGCTGGCAATGTCGTGGAGTAAAGGTTAGAAAATTATGTATGTAAAGGTATGTGATTTCGAATTTACAGCTGTATTAGTTTATAAAAAAAACGATAGAAGACTTGCAGAGACGATAGTTCCACAATGCTTCTCACCCACTCCCAAACTCAAAAAAAATATTTATTAAATATTTATTAGTGATAAAATATTAAACCGAAATAATGCATTTTGTCATTTATTATAATTATTTTGTTTCATTTTTACGCCTCACCTGCTAGGGCGTAATGTGGCATTAAGATTATTTTATATCTTTTTATTCTAACATGTGCTTTCGCATAGTCAAAATATTCGATCAGTACAGGCCAAAATATTACTTAGGCTACTTTCCCTCCATCCATGAATATATTACTGATAGGATGTCCATCCCGCATTGCTGGACATTGAGGACACAAAAAAGCTTCTAACCTCTACTCCTTGCCAATACCACTACGACTACTATTACTACTACTACTACTACACCACACCACATCACTGTGATAAGAGCTGAATTGCTGCTGTACAATTTGGGAATGACGTCGATGAGCAGTCTGATTGGGCTTCGTGACGCTCTACAGTCACATGAGACCGGGACCTACGGCTTAAAGTGTATTCCGATTCACTACAAACATCCAGGGCACCGACAGGCTCGAACCCGAAATCTATGGCATCGAAAGGCAGAGCGCTAGACACTCGGCTATTATGGCCCTCTCGCCAATACCAGTACACATGCGTAACGTAGTATAAAGGTCGCTCCCATCGAGGAGTGAGGCGTTAGAACGTGAAGCGTTGACCAATCATTAGCCTCACAGCGTTCCCCTTAAAATGGTTGAAATCCACCGCTTCGAGTTGACCAACTTTCAACTCTCAAATGATTGCCGCGTCATGTGACTTGGATTGAGCCAAAAGTAGATCTGCCATCTAGTAGAAGTAACTGGAACTTCACTAGGCGTAAAGCGATTTCTGAAGTTTCGGTGTGAAAGGATTGAAAAATTTTTCTTCCCTGCAGCCTTAAAGCCCTTCCCTGGGAAAGAGCCTTAATAACAATTGAAACAGAGACGAAATGTCGAGGTGCAGCTCTTCCTGCGCAAACGCGTGTTTGGCCAAAGGGACATCACCCTATACACCACGCGCTGCCGCGTAATTAGCTTTTTAGTGTTGACGATTAATCATTCGGTTAATCTTTCCTTGTTTGGGGCACCCCACAGGGAGTAGAGGGTGTAGCACTATTGGGGCATGTCGTCTTTTGTGAAGAAAGAGCCCATCACGTATTCCATGCTGAAAAAAAGAACAACATAATTGCTGGAAAGCAGTGGAAAACGTTTTTCGAAAACAGAATATTGAGAACCATGTCTACGGAAAAGAACATTATTTAGACCAGCTTATATATTTAGGCTGGAGATTCCATAGAATTCCACGGCTTCCGTAGAGTTCGAAGATAGGGATTGCATAACTTCCAGAGGGCATCTCAAGGGTTGCTGGTTTCAAATTGAGATAATCCCCATGTCGAACCCCTCGAATGTACTTTAAGTAATGATAAACCTGCTTTATATCTATAACCCCAGATTTGAATGACTGATCTAGATGACGATCGTCTAGTTACAAAGCAGCTTAATATATGCTACCAATAAACGCTTCCATTGCTTCTTTATTTTTACTTACTTGCCTGGCTTCTCTTCTTCGTTCCTAATCTTACGACACAGGATACAAACATTGATTCCATGCTAAGACGATCGTCTTTTTTTTGATGCAGTCTGACGGATGACCGTCTTGTTGCAAAGCAGTTTAACGTCTGCTACCAACAAATGTTTCCATCGCTTCTTTATATTTACTTACTTGCGAGATTGGTAGTGAAAGTGTTGAATTGCTGAAAAGATGGTATTATTTTTAGCATTTTCCTAACAAGGAGAATATTTGGACATAAGAAGTGACTCACGATGTAATCGGGTGCTATGTTTCCTTCTAGGCAGGAATCGGGATGCTGGTTGCACATGGCAACCAGGTTGAAGCGGACCAACTCCTCAATCATGCACACACCCACGCCGAACTCCGTGCACATGGCGGTGTAGTTGTATCTGAAAATAAACAAGATTGTAATGCTTTTTCAATTCCTACTATTAGTTCACACTCTCCCTATATACACTCAAGAGCCAAAACATTATGACCACCCCTACATTTTGCAATGAACTCGCCTGGATGACGTGGAAGGCAAGTGATCAGGTGGAAGGAGTATTTAACTGGTATTAAGTGGTAGTATTAATCCATGCCAAGGCGGGTTGAAGCTGTGTTGCGCGCCAAAGGTGGGCCAACTCGTTATTGGCAGGTGGTCAGAATTTTTTGGCTATATCTTGTTCAAATTTTCAATCGTTAATAAAGTACTTTTTATTTATCCACTCAAGTTTAAATACATTCTTTTTAAACTCAAAAGACTATTCCGGGGACACCATTTTCAGTCGATTGAAGAGATTCAACATGAATCAGCTCGCGCTTTTCTTCATCCACTCAAGTTCAAATACATTCTTCTTAAACTCAAAAGACTATGATTGAAAAGATTCAACATAGTCGATTGAAAAGATTCAACATGAATCAGCTCGCGCTTTGAAGGCCATCCCGGCCATTTTTGATGAATATTATGTTTTGAAACGTATTTTGGTGATTCTTCCTTGTCCAGTCACTGTGTTTAACTTTTACGATTGTCATATTGAAATCATTTCTCATCACAGGTGACAATTCGTTTCATAAATGAATCAAATTTATGACGAGAAAGCGACATCAAGCAAAATTCCAAAGGCTTTTATTTCTGATTATAATTGAATTCATGTGGAACCCACTTATTCAATTTTATCACTTTACCGATTTGAGCTAAATGAGTTAATATTGTTTGTTTGCTAACACATCAAGCTAACTTCACCGATAATTCATAGGCATTCTGAGATATGTCAGACTCAATGGTGATATTTAGCTCGTCAATATTGACCTTTGATTATGGGCGATCATTTGGCTCATTTATGAGGTCAAAGATATTTGTACGAAATGTGACGAACCAATTTGCTACTATTTCCTGCGCAGTAACACTAAAGCCAAATATATTATTAATATTTCGCACGGTTTGCGATGCCCTAGTTCCTCGTAAAAACTATTATTTCATGGGTGTGCGAGTTTCCGACCTTTTCATTTAAAACAAAATTAATTTTAAAAAGTTTTAAACATCTTTTAGAGCTTACAATGATTTGTTTAAACAGCTGAGAGGTGCAACTTTAAAACGCACACACACACACACAGAAATCCAACCAAGATTGTAAAATATTAAGCAAATGTCAAATAATAAGCTGTAAAATGTGGTATTATTATTAACTACAAATTTCATTCTAGCCAACCCAATATAAATAGTAAAAAAAGCTTACTAATAATGCTCATTTTCTTTTTAATTTAAAATATGCCTTCATCAAATTTGTTTTGTTTCAATTGATTTGATGTAACTCTTAACTACAATTAGAAACAATTATAAGCAAAGCTATCTAGATTAATTTTCGTGTTTTAAGGCCTTTTTAGTGACATATCTCTCATATAACTGAATTACGTCGTGCTTTTTCAATTCCTACTATTAGCTCATACTCTGCCTATATATATATATCTGGTTCAAATTTTCAATCGTTAATAAAATACTGTTTATTCATCCACTCAAGTTCAAATACATTTTTTTTAAACTTGTAGTGAATGAGACTTGATGTTAATACAGTTTTTTTAAATATTAATTCATTAATTAAATTTAATTAATTAATTTTAGTTTTATATGGGAGAAAAAATTTCTCTTATATAAGATATTTAGCAGGATATAAATAGTAGTATCGCTGGAAATAAATTTCTTTTTCAAATTCTTTTTTCATTCTGGGTTCTAGTCTGAGTCAAGGAACAAAATGGAAAATGAAACATGTGAATAAATTGGTGAGAGAGATGGAAAGTGTGTATGTGAGAGAGAGAGAGATTTTCTAACAAAAAATGAATGAAAATGATTTATAAAGGACTTTCTGCAATATAGTGAAAAAAAAGTAGGAATTGACTTAAATTTTTTTTATTTTTATATTACTTGTTTAAGCTAAGCTTTCGATAAATTGACCCCATAAATGATAAACAATCTATATTGAAAACATTTGAAACAATTACCCAACTGGATTGCAGATGGTGATGGCCGGAATTTCCAGGTAAGACGGGGAGGACTTCTGGATGTCCACCACAGTCGGGTAGGTCCAGTAGAGCATCAGGAACTCCGTTGTCTGGAAGAGGAAACCCCCCAGACAGAGAACCACCACCACAATCCTCGCAATCTGTTTTCCCAGCGTCCACCAGCGTTTATTTGAGGGGCTCTTCGAAGGTACCGTCATTGTCCTGAAACTTTAAAACTTTTTTCAGTGTCCTGTCGCTATGTTCTTTCCAACGTATCGAGTGGTCAGTTGGTGTGCCTTAAAACTTGTTTATATATATATACAGTGCACGTTACATTTCTGGTGTGTTACGACCCCTGACACTACTCTTAATTCCAGCCCTGCGATCACACGTTAGCAGCGTGCATTCGTCATCGTCATACTGGCCCATCACATGGCGTGATGGTATGGGGTGCTATTGGATACACGTCTCGGTCACCTCTTGTACGCATTGACGGCATTTTGAACAGTGCACGTTACATTTCTGGTGTGTTACGACCCGTGGCTATACCCTTAATTCGAGCCCTGCGAAACCCTACGTTTCAGCGCGACTGCATGTTGCCGGTATTGTACGGACCTTAATTGATATGGAAAATGTTCGGCTGCTGCCCTGGCCTGCACGTTCACCAGATCTCTCGTTAATAGAAAACGTCTGGTCCATGGTTGCCGAGCGACTGGCGCGTCACCATACGCCAGTCACTACAGTTGATGAGCTGTGGTATCGTGTTGAAGCTGCATGGGCATCTATACCTGTAAGTGCAATACAATCTTTGTCTGACTCTATGGGCCGGCGTATAAGTGCTGTTATTACTGCCAGAGGTGGTTGTTCTGGGTTCTGATTTCTCAGGATCTATGCACCCAAATTTCTTGAAATTTAATCACTTGTTATTTCAAGTATAATATATTAGTCCAATAAATATAATTTTGTTATCTGCATTTCTTCCTGGGGTAGCAATTTTAATGGCCAGTAATGTGTATATATATATATATATATATATATATATATATATATATATATATAAAATTAATTACTAATTTCTGGGTAATTGAATCATATTCTATCAACTTAACACTGAATCTGCAATAAATAAATGGAGAGGAAGCACCTTCCGGGTTGATATGTTCCAGGAGATTTAATTACCTGCACCTCCATTCCTCTTGATGTCAACTAACAAAAGTTTCTTTCTTTCTTCGTCTATTTCTTTTTTTTCTTTCATATCTATTAATACATATATATAGTGCGGCCTGATAGCCGAGTGGCTAGCGCTTGGTGCTCAGTACCATAGGTATCGGGTTCGAGCCTCAGCGGTGTCATGGATGTTTGGTTCCGAATCCACTTTAAAACGTAGGTCGCGATCTAATAGGATCGTAGACCATTGTGGCTGTAGTGGTACTATCGTTCATTGATATGTCTTCAAGCTACAAGTGCCCCCTGTGCAGTGCTAAATGAGTGGCAGCTGTGCAGCCCTAGTTTATGGCACAAAGACTAACTGTCTCTGTATTGCCAGCTGCATTTGAACAACACACACACACACATATATATTAGAGATAAAAGAAACAGATAAAGGAGGAAGAAAGAAAGAAATGCTCGTTAGTTGACATCAAGAGGAATAAAGGTACAGGTAATTAAATCTCCTGAAGCATAGCAACCCTGAAGATGCTTACTCTCTACTCATTGCAGATTTACTAATTAAGTTGATAGAATACGATTCAGTTACACAGAAATTAGTAATTAATTACAGATTATTTAAAATAAAAAATTCTTCAACTGGTACTATTATTATGGAACAAATTAAATTCTTCAACTGCTACTATTATTATAGGACAAATTAAATTCTTCAACTGGGACAGTTGGAGTAGTTTTTTAAAAAATAAATAAATATAATTTTCAAAAGATCTCTTCTTGAAATGCTCGCCAGTTATATATTTCAATTAGGGATCAAACAGATTTTGAATCACAAAATTTTTGAGATGCCGGTTCTAGATCTTATATCTGATCTAGATGATATATTCTTTTAAACAGAAATTTTCACTTTCAATTCTATATATAGGGCTTTCCAATCCCCCTAACTACAAGCAAATTAAATTTTTATAATCTTTTTGGAATGTCTCGATATTTTTCTTAAAGATGAGTTAAGAAGTTCATCATTTACTGTTATTCCTTATAGTTCCTACTTCTGATTACCAGATACTCTCTGAGTTCGTCGTCGCATTGTATACTATTATACTGTTATGTACAAATATACTGGATGTATGTCGCATACTGATATTTTTGTTCTCCTAAAATTAATAAGATTTTTAATTATTTTCATTATTTCAAAATTATTAAATTTTTCATTGCAAAAATATTAAATTTTTCATTACAAAATTATCAATGTCTCAAAAGAGTGAAAAATGCTCATAAATTTTTTTATTCCAATAAATTCCGCAAGTCAGAATATGTTCACCTCATTTAGTATTAGTTGCAAATGTAGAAAAAAAAAAAAAGAAAATGAAAATAAATAAAAAAAATTATAAATCTAGTTTCAGTTTTGTCAAAAAAGAAAAAAATATTCAAAACTGAAAATATTTTCAAATCATATTATATTTTTTCTATAGACAGGATATAGTTTTATATATTTGTGTTAAACATAATAGTTTTTAAAAAAAGAAATAAAGATAATTTTTACAAAATCTTTTCTTAAAATACTCACCAGTTATAGAGTTTTAATAAAGGATAAACATAATTTTAATCACTAAATTTTTTAAATGCCGTTTCCAGATCTTATATCTGATCTAGATGATATATTCTTTTAAACAGAAATGTTCACTTTCCATTCAACACATAGAGCATTCTAATACATCTAACTAACAGCAAATTAAACTTTTCTTTTCTTTTTGGAATGCCACGATATTTGTTCTTATAGAACGTTTTAAGAACGTTCGTCTTTTACATTTATTCCTAAAAAAAAAATAAATTTTGGCCAATAGTTTAAAAAAAACTAAAAAGTTCTGATGCTGACTTTTAGATTAATCAATTTGTTCTAAAAGTCAAAAATAATTGTTACATAGAATAAAATACAGTAAATGGATTGAAAAATTCAGAAATTATCTGAGGGGTGCTCAAAATAAAATTTGTTATTATTTTTACTAGTTGTTTAATCTAATCTAATTTTTTTGATAATAAATGTAGCATTTTATATTTATTTTCTTATGCTACTATTATTGCGGGTCAAATTAAATTCTTCAACTGCTATTATTATTATGACACAAATTAAATCTTTCAATTGCTACTATTATTATGAGATAGTCGGAGTTTTAAAAAAATAAAAATAATTTTCAAAAAAGTCTGTTCTTGAAATACTCACCCTTTATATACTCACCCTCACGCTTTTACTACCACCTTATCTCTTTATACTTTATATATTTCAATTACGCATAAATAGAGTTTTGGTCATAAAATTTTTGAGATGTCGTATCTGAATCTTATATCTGATCCAGATGATATATTCTTTTAAACAGAAATTTTCACTTCAACATATTTGACCTTCCAATACATCTAACTACAAGAAAATTAAAATTTTTGGCCGTTATTTGAGTTACATACAAAATGTTTTAAGAAAAATCGTCTTTTACTATTATTTCTTAAAAAATTCGTCCTTCTTTGACTACAGTATCAGAATCATTCCAAAACTCACAAATTCTGATGCTGACTTTTATTTAGTACTTTGTTCTGGTAGTCATAAATCTGTTGTAAAGAATATACACAAGTTTATAATACAGTAAAGAAATTATTGAAAAATCCAGAAATTATCTGAGGGACTCAAAATAAAATTTGGAGTATTATTTTTAATTGATTGTTTAATCGAATCTAATTTTTTTGATAATAAATGTAGCATTTTATATTTATTTTCTTATGCTACTATTATTATGGGTCAAATTAAAATTTTCAACTGCTATTATTATTATGACACAAATTAAATCTTTCAATTGCTACTATTATTATGAGATAGTCGGAGTTTTAAAAAAATAAAAATAATTTTCAAAAGATCTCTTCTTGAAATACTCGCCTGTTATATATTTCAATTTCGAATAAACAGAGTTTGGATCTCAAAATTTTTGAGAAATCGAATCTAGATCTTATATTTGATCTATTCTTTTAAACAGGAATTTTTTACTTTCCATTCAATATATTAGACCTTCCAATACATCTAATTAAAAGCAAATAATTTTTTTTTTCTTTTTGGAATGCCTCGATATTTGTTCTTATAGAATGTTTTAAGAAAGTTCGTCTTCTACTGTTATTCCTAAAAAAAATTCACCCTTCTTTGGTCACACTATCAGGATCACCCAGAACACACAAGTTCTGATACTTACTTTTCTTTAACACTTTGTTCTGAAAGTCATAAATCTGTTGTTAAGAATTCGTAAACAAACCACTGAATTTAAAAACATGAAATAATCTTTACAAATGGGATTATAATCATGACAAAAATACTTTCAAGAAAAGCTATGCACCTTTAAAAAATAATCAATCAATTCCTCACAAATTAGTAAGATTTTTAATATTGGAGCATATATTTAACATATTGGAACTTTCAATACATCTAACTACAAGCAAATTAAATTTTTATTTTCTTTTAGGAATATCTCGATATTTGTTATTATATAATGTTTTAAGAAAGTTCATCTTTTACTGTTCATTCCCTAAGAAATTCATCCTTTTTTGACGACCGTATCAGAATCATTCCGAAACTCACAAAATATAATTAATTTAATTGATTATTAATTAATTAATTGTTTTTAATTGATTGTTTAATCTAATCTATTTTTTTGAAAATAAATGTAGTATTTCATATTTATTTTCTTATGCTACTATTATTATGGGACAAATTCAATTCTTCAACTGCTACTATTATTATGGGACAAATTAAATTCTTCAACTGGCTATTATTATGGGACAAATTAAATTCTTCAACTGCTATTATTATTATGGGACAAATTAAATTCTTCAACTGGTACAACTGGAACAAATTAAATTCTATTGCTATTATTATGGGACAAATTAAATTCTTCAACTGGTACTATTATTATGGAACAAATTAAATTCTTCAACTGCTGCTATTATTATGGGACAAATTAAATTCTTCAACTACTATTATAATTATGGAACGAATTAAATTCTCAACTGCTTTTATTAGTATGGGACAAATTAAATTCTTCAACTACTATTATAATTATTATGGAACGAATTAAATTCTCAACTGCTTTTATTAGTATGGGACAAATGAAATTCTTCAACTGCTACCATTATTATGGGGCAGTCGGAGTAGTTTTTAATAAATAAATAAATATAATTTTCAAAAAATTCTTTTCTTGAAATACTCACCTGTTATATATTTCAATTACGCATAAGCAGAGCTTTTAAGATCACAAAATCTTTAAGATGTTGATTCTACATCTTATATCTGATCTAGATGATATATTCTTTAAAAAAAAAATGAATTTTCACTTTCCATTCCAGATATAGAACCTTCCGTTACATCTAACTACAAGCAAATTAAATTTTTATTTTCTTTTTGGAATGTCTGTCTCGATATTTGTTCTTATAGAAGGTTTTAAGAACATTCGTCTTTTACTGTTATTCCTTAAAAAATTCGTTCTGCTTTGACGACAGTATCAGAATCATTTCAAAATTCACAAATTGTGATGCTTACTTCTGAAAGACATAAACTATTCAAACGAATTCGCAAACAAACCATTAAATAATCTTTACAAATGCGATTATATTTGTGACGAATATCCTTCAAGAAAAGCTATGTACCTTTAAAAAATAATCAATCAATTCCTCACAAATTAGTTTAAAATGCAATTTTTTAAAAATTTCACTTTGTTAATAACTGCATTGTCCTCAGATTGGCCATCATAACTTTGCTCTTAGGCATAAATAAATATGTTTTTTGACTCAGTTTGTTATGAGTTATAAACCTCCTTAAAACCATTATATTAATTGAAGTCGCAGATTGTTTTGCGATGGCATTTAAAAAAATGATTCTGGAATATCTATCTCGATTATCATCACAATGAAATATTTACTTATGAAAAGAAGTCAACTTAAAAAAAAATTGCAGCTTAAATTTTAATATTTTTAAAATTACAAAATAATGACGTAAATGAGTAATAACGTAATAATATAATATTTTGCATTTAAAGAATGATGCAAAGTCCTTCTATTTTGCATTTAAAGAAGATGCAATGAAGCAATACTTTGATTAGTTAAAAGAAATTTTTAAAAACGGCACTGTTTATTGTATTTGTTGACAAATCCTATTCACATTCGAAGGCAGTTAATCAATAAATAAATTCCTTTGTAGTTGTAATGAGATTCAGTTTCGAATCAATAACACTTTATGATTTAAAAAAAAAAAAATTACTTTCCTAATTACTTAACTTTCTGCAAATGGTTTACTTTACTTTTACTAATTCGTTATTTGTAAGAATTTTAACTATTTCCTCATGACAACTGAATACAATATATATACATTATAAAGATCAAATGAAATAAATCATTTTATACTTTATTAACAATTTCTTATCAATTTTTAAGAAGGAAAGTATTTCTTAAAAAAAAACCCATCTTTATCATATAATCAATTTTTCAACATATTTCTTCTTCTTCATTGTCACAACAGCCTTGTAGTGGGCTATTCTTCTATGCTTTTTAGTTTCTGTGCTTAGAACAGTTACTTATTACAGTTTCTATCCTTTGATTACTGTAATGATTGATAAAGTTAATAAAATGCTAGTAAAGTATGAAATTATTTTATTTAAAATGGTAAATACTTTTCAATTAATTTATTTATAATTTGGGAATTTTTTTATAATTTGGGAAGAATTTTGTGTGATAACATAACAAGCTAGAATAAGTTAGCTAGTAAAAGTATTTCTCAGAATATTTGAAACTTTTTATCACGATGTCAATTTAATAGCGAAACAAAGGAACAATAGGGAGTTTTTGCATACCGTAC
This sequence comes from Caerostris darwini, assembly GCA_021605075.1. Taxonomy (NCBI): domain Eukaryota; kingdom Metazoa; phylum Arthropoda; class Arachnida; order Araneae; family Araneidae; genus Caerostris; species Caerostris darwini. The sequence goes on along the minus strand of BPLQ01013300.1, from coordinate 491,913 downwards.
GTTAGTTACTGTAGGACGTCCGTTAGCTTTTTCTCCCTCCAGCGCGTGCTCAGTTTCCTATGAGCATGCGCGCTAGGGAGAAAATGCTAACGGACGTCCTACGGTCATCATAACGTCAAAACTTTTCACATGAATAACTGAACAAAAAACTCTCTAATATTAGAGAGTTTTTGCATACCGTACGTTAGTTACTGTAGGACGTCCGTTAGCTTTTTCTCCCTAGCCCGCATGCTCATAGGAAATTATGTTTCCGTTAGTTACCGTAGGACGTCCGTTAGCTTTTTTCCCCTAGCGCGCATGCTCATAGGAAATTATGTTTCCGTTAGTTACCGTAGGACGTCCGTTAGCTTTTTCTCCCTAGCGCGCATGCTCATAGGAAATTATGTTTCCGTTAGTTTTTTCTCCCCAGCGCGCATGCTCATAAGAAATTATGTTTCCGTTAGTTACCGTAGGACGTCCGTTAGCTTTTTCTCCCTAGCGCGCCTGCTCATAGGAAATTATGTTTCCGTTAGTTACCGTAGGACGTCCGTTAGCTTTTTTTTCCCTAGCGCGCATGCTCATAGGAAATTATGTTTCCGTTAGTTTTTTCTCCCCAGCGCGCATGCTCATAGGAAATTATGTTTCCGTTAGTTACCGTAGGACGTCCGTTAGCTTTTTCTCCCTTAGCGCGCATGCTCATAGGAAATTATGTTTCCGTTAGTTTTTTTCTCCCCAGCGCGCATGCTCATAAGAAATTATGTTTCCGTTAGTTACCGTAGGACGTCCGTTAGCTTTTTCTCCCTAGCGCGCCTGCTCATAGGAAATTATGTTTCCGTTAGTTACCGTAGGACGTCCGTTAGCTTTTTCTCCCTAGCGCGCATGCTCATAGGAAATTATGTTTCCGTTAGTTTTTTAGCTCCCCAGCGCGCATGCTCATAGGAAATTATGTTTCCGTTAGTTACCGTAGGACGTCCGTTAGCTTTTTCTCCCTAGCCCGCATGCTCATAGGAAATTATGTTTCCGTTAGTTTTTTTTTTTTCTCCCCAGCGCGCATGCTCATAAGAAATTATGTTTCCGTTAGTTACCGTAGGACGTCCGTTAGCTTTTTTCTCCCTAGCGCGCCTGCTCATAGGAAATTATGTTTCCGTTAGTTACCGTAGGACGTCCGTTAGCTTTTTCTCCCTAGCGCGCATGCTCATAGGAAATTATGTTTCCGTTAGTTTTTTCTCCCCCAGCGCGCATGCTCATAGGAAATTATGTTTCCGTTAGTTACCGTAGGACGTCCGTTAGCTTTTTCTCCCTAGCGCGCATGCTCATAGGAAATTATGTTTCCGTTAGTTTTTCTCCCCAGCGCGCATGCTCATAAGAAATTATGTTTCCGTTAGTTACCGTAGGACGTCCGTTAGCTTTTTCTCCCTAGCGCGCCTGCTCATAGGAAATTATGTTTCCGTTAGTTACCGTAGGACGTCCGTTAGCTTTTTCTCCCTAGCGCGCATGCTCATAGGAAATTATGTTTCCGTTAGTTTTTCTCCCCAGCGCGCATGCTCATAGGAAATTATGTTTCCGTTAGTTACCGTAGGACGTCCGTTAGCTTTTTCTCCCTAGCGCGCATGCTCATAGGAAATTATGTTTCCGTTAGTTTTTTCTCCCCAGCGCGCATGCTCATAAGAAATTATGTTTCCGTTATTTACCGTAGGACGTCCGTTAGCTTTTTCTCCCTAGCGCGCCTGCTCATAGGAAATTATGTTTCCGTTAGTTACCGTAGGACGTCCGTTAGCTTTTTTCTCCCTAGCGCGCATGCTCATAGGAAATTATGTTTCCGTTAGTTTTTCTCCCCAGCGCGCATGCTCATAGGAAATTATGTTTCCGTTAGTTACCGTAGGACGTCCGTCAGCATTTTTCTCCCTCCAGCGCGCATGCTCATGAGCATGCGCGCTAGAGAAATTATGTTTCCGTTAACCGTAGGACGTCCTACGGTAGCTTTTTCTAGCGCAAAAACTCCCTAATATTAGAGAGTTTTTGCATACCGTACGTTAGTTACTGTAGGACGTCCGTTAGCTTTTTCTCCCAGCCCGCATGCTCATAGGAAATTATGTTTCCGTTAGTTACCGTAGGACGTCCGTTAGCTTTTTCTCCCTAGCGCGCATGCTCATAGGAAATTATGTTTCCGTTAGTTACCGTAGGACGTCCGTTAGCTTTTTTTCTCCCTAGCGCGCATGCTCATAGGAAATTATGTTTCCGTTAGTTTTTTCTCCCCAGCGCGCATGCTCATAAGAAATTATGTTTCCGTTAGTTACCGTAGGACGTCCGTTAGCTTTTTCTCCCCTAGCGCGCCTGCTCATAGGAAATTATGTTTCCGTTAGTTACCGTAGGACGTCCGTTAGCTTTTTCTCCCTAGCGCGCATGCTCATAGGAAATTATGTTTCCGTTAGTTTTTTTTCTCCCCAGCGCGCATGCTCATAGGAAATTATGTTTCCGTTAGTTACCGTAGGACGTCCGTTAGCTTTTTCTCCCTAGCCCGCATGCTCATAGGAAATTATGTTTCCGTTAGTTACCGTAGGACGTCCGTTAGCTTTTTCTCCCCAGCGCGCATGCTCATAGGAAATTATGTTTCCGTTAGTTTTTCCGTCTCCCCAGCGCGCATGCTCATAAGAAATTATGTTTCCGTTAGTTACCGTAGGACGTCCGTTAGCTTTTTCTCCCTAGCGCGCCTGCTCATAGGAAATTATGTTTCCGTTAGTTACCGTAGGACGTCCGTTAGCTTTTTCTCCCTAGCGCGCATGCTCATAGGAAATTATGTTTCCATTAGTTACCGTAGGACGTCCGTTAGCTTTTTTTTCCCTAGCGCGCATGCTCATAGGAAATTATGTTTCCGTTAGTTACCGTAGGACGTCCGTTAGCTTTTTCTCCCTAGCGCGCCTGCTCATAGGAAATTAGGTTTCCGTTAGTTACCGTAGGACGTCCGTTAGCTTTTTATCCCTAGCGCACATGCTCATAGGAAATTATGTTTCCGTTAGTTACCGTAGGACGTCCGTTAGCTTTTTCTCCCTAGCGCACATGCTCATAGGAAATTATGTTTCCGTTAGTTACCGTAGGACGTCCGTTAGCTTTTTTCCCCAGCGCGCATGCTCATAGGGAATTATGTTTCCGTTAGTTACCGTAGGACGTCCGTTAGCTTTTTTTCTCCCTAGCGCGCCTGCTCATAGGAAATTAGGTTTCCGTTAGTTACCGTAGGACGTCCATTAGCTTTTTATCCCAAGCGCGCATGCTCATAGGAAATTATGTTTCCGTTAGTTACCGTAGGACGTCCGTTAGCTTTTTCTTCCTAGCGCGCCTGCTCATAGGAAATTATGTTTCCGTTAGTTACCGTAGGACGTCCGTTAGCTTTTTCTCCCTAGCGCACATGCTCATAGGAAATTATGTTTCCGTTAGTTACCGTAGGACGTCCGTTAGCTTTTTCTCCCTAGCGCGCATGCTCATAGGAATTATGTTTCCGTTAGTTACCGTAGGACGTCCGTTAGCTTTTTCTCCCTAGCGCGCATGCTCATAGGAAATTATGTTTCCGTTAGTTACCGTAGGACGTCCGTTAGCTTTTTATCCCAAGCGCGCATGCTCATAGGAAATTATGTTTCCGTTAGTTACCGTAGGACGTCCGTTAGCTTTTCCTCCCTAGCGCGCATGCTCATAGGAAATTATGTTTCTTATGAGCATGCGCGTTAGGGAGAAAATGCTAACGGACGTCCTACGGTAACTAACGTACGGTATGCAAAAACTCTCTATTGTTAAATTTTTATGACATCTTAATAAATATACAAATAATAAATGATTTTAGTAGTTAATAATATATATTAGTTTTATAAATTGTTTGTTCGATCTTGTTGAAATTAATGTGACAATAAGAATAGAAAAAGAAATTTACAATTATAATATAATTTTTCTAATAGTAAAGAGTATATACAAGTATGAGAACACATGTGTAATGATAATTAATTGTACTTCATCTTATCAAATCACGTGACCTTTTGTTACGATTTGATATGATGAGGCATTTAGTAACACCATTGCAAAGAAACGATTTTATAGCATTAAAATAAAGCTATGTAAACATTTGCAATATCTTTGTATGTAAACAGTAAAATATAAATTTTCGTTTATAAGATGTGAATAGAAATAGGGCAATTGCAATTGTAAGATAATTTTTCGAATAGTAAGGAGTATACACAAGTAGGTGAGCACATGCTTAATGATAATGAATTGTACATTATCTTATCAAATCACCTGACCTTTGTTACGATTTGATATGATGATATATTTAGTAACACCATTCCAAAACCATGGTCTTCGTAGCATTAAAATAAATCTATGTAAATATTTGCAATATCTTTGTATTCTAACAGGAAAATATAAATTTTCGGTTATAAGATGTGAATAGAAAAAGGACATTTACAATTATAATATAATATAATTTTTCGATTAGTAAAGAATATACACAAGTATGTGAGCACATGTTTAATGATAATTAGTTGCACTTCATCTTATCAAATCACGTGTTCTTTGTCACGTGATTTAACATGATGATGTACTTAATAACACCATTTCAAAGGATGATCATCGTAGCATTAAAACGAAGCTGTGTAAATATTTGAAATATTTCTTTATTGAAACAAGAAAATATGAATTTTCGCTTATAAGATTTGTTCTGTAATTTTCTTTCCCACAAATATTTAAATTTGAATAAGATCTCTGTTTCAGAGACATGGTTCAATGAAAGTAATTCTGAGGCAGACATCAATTCAATTAACGTCAGATTGCCCATATATAGAAATTGTATTTTTATAGCATTTAAAATTAAAAGTATCAATACATGGGGTTGTTTATTGGTAAATATATTTAATATTGCATGGGGGTATAGTTGAATACCCCATCGCTGGGGATTATATCAAGAGACTGGTCCTCCAGGTTGGGGGTTGGGAGTGGGGCTGACAACTCCATTCCGTAAAAATCCTTACAGTTAAGAAATCCAATGAAAAAATGACCGGCAGGCAGGAGACGGATTAGAATAAAGTTAATATGAAATAGAATCTGGATTTAACAGTTGGAATCTCTATATAGACCTAAGGTCTTATAACTGCTGTTGGAACAACTGAATACTTAAAGGCTGTAAAAAAGGCTCATTTTGGCAAAGCAACAGAGACAAAGATGAAGATGGATAAGAAGAAGTTGTGATGGATAGACGCATTTGTAAAAGATTTTGTTGTACTGACAGTTAAAAATTTGAGGACCATTATCACCCAGAGAAATGTATTTTCTCAACTGTCCATTAATATAAATATTTTTATATGAAAAAAATGTTTCAAAACTTTAAAAAATATGTTTTTTGAACAAAATTATGTTACATATAATTTTTTTATTTTTCATTTTTTTTCAAAAGTAGAAGGTTTTTAGAAAAAGTTATATGTTTTCGTATCTGTAAAATAAAATCTACGTATGATAAAGTGAGCTGCAAGAAAAGCAACGATGCTTCAATTTGTGCACAGTTACTTTAAATGATTGGGTCTGTATATTATATGGTAGCGTATTACGTATATTTTATGTTTTCTTTAAATATTATATAAGAATTTAATTGTGCACTGAACGTATGTCTTACATATCATTTTACTTGTATTTCTTTTATTATTCTTAGTTGAGCTTTATTTAATAGCTATACTGCTTATTATACCATTATATTATGATATTTCAAACACTGAAGTATCAAAGGTCAACGAAAAGTCAACGAAAAGTCATTGAAAAAGTACTTTTCTTTTATTTTCGTACCTTTTCATGTTTCTAGTTATATAAAACTTTTATTAGACCTATTTTTGTCTATGGCTCTGAAACATGGACATTGGCAAGATATGATGAGGCCCATTTGGGTATATTTCAGCGGAAGATTTCAAGGGCTATTCTTAGAGGTGTTAGGGTAAGACAGTATGACGCAGAGAGGCCCGGATTTCGATGAAAAAAGGCCCTAAGCTATTCCACTCCTGAGGCCCTTTCACCTCCCATTTTTAAATTTGTAAATTACATGACAGATAAAATACATCATTACTGCGATATATATGTCAATATGTTAAATGAAACATGTTGTGATTGGAATTAATCTTTATAAAGTATATGGCACAGATAATAAATAAAAAAGTCGAGAACACTTATTTAGACATTTATTCTCAGCACCCTATAGAGGACTTGTAACAATAACTAATCAAACATAACACACAACATTTGCAAAGAAACAAAATTCAAATAATAAAAATCTTTGATTACGAAAATTAAATATGCAATAAAAATTATCCTATTTTCTATCAAATTAAATTAAATATATTCAATACATTGAAGATTATAGCAAATTCAATTCAGATAAATTTATTTCATAATAATTCGCATATAAAGTTTAAGTATGAATTTTAAGTTTTAAACTAAACCAAAATTGGAACTTCATTCAAACAAAATACAGATCACAAAAAAAGAAAACGTCAAATTGTACATCATATTAAATTTGGTGCAATCTAGAAGTTTGTTTATTAGTCATATGTGTAAATTTTCTTCTTATTTTCGATTCAGTATTTTAGTGTTTTTAGAATAGTGTAATTCTAATCTTGCTAACAATTTGAATGTAGGCCCCTCTTGATCTTGAGGCCCTAGGCTGAAGCCTAGTTAGCCTATAGGAAAATCCGGCCCTGGACGCAGATATTTGTAAGTGCTATAAAGACCCAGATATTATAAAATTTATTACGATCAATAGCTCATATATTTAAAATGAAAGATTTAAACTCTGTATAAAGAGTCGTTTTGGCAAAACCACAGGGACAGGGAGGAAGATGACGACCTAAGTAACAATGGATAGACGCAATTGAAAAAGATTTTGCTGTACTGGAGGTTATTGTCACCCAGAAGAATGCATAGTAATCTCTTTAAAGGAAAACCTTGGCCCACCCCGGGCTGTCGTGCTATTGATGATGATGATATTTAATATTGCTGTTTGTCATCTAATTCATAGGAGACGTATAAAATCGAATGTTTAAGACACTTAACAAATGAAAAAGGCATGTAATTGTCGCCCCTGCCCAACGCTACTGTACAGTCTTTGAGTAGAACCTGTCTGGGTTGAAAGTTTCTGAATTTTTCCAATATTTGGGATCATTATGAAGAGCATAGATGTTTGGCATAACATTTGAGCCTTTTGGTACATCGTATCCACCGACGTGTCTTCTCTAACTCTGAAAAAAATTAAATTAGTTTTAGTATTTTGTTTTCTATTGAATGAAAATAATATGTCTCTTAAAATTTAATTAAAATTTTCTATGTTGGGTAATATATTCGTGTTTTATAGGAACAGATATTATTTAAACTTTAAAATCGAGTATTGTTTTATATAAAATCACCAATGTGTTTCATAATTATTTAACATTAAAATGGGAAATAAACTAGTGCAATACAAAATTTAATCAGGACACTTATGCAAGTAAATAAATTAAAAATGTTAAACATATAAATATGATTTTAAAAATTTATTCTGTTGTATTCAAAAATCTACTCTGTAAATATGGCTGATCGATGTTGCATAGTTCAGCAGGCTCCCTATGGTGCAGTCTAGGCAAGATTGCATTTGCCATTGCAGCGGATATTAACCTCAAGTCAAGGTATTGGTATACGAAAAACATAACAACATGTTTCCAATGAATTATTTCAAACAAAAATTGTTTTTGCTCGTTCTTTTTTATTAACTGGAAAATAGAAGTAATTGAAAAATAAATGGAATAAATATTTTGCGATTCCTGGAAAGTGATGGGATAAATACTGGGAAAAAAATCTTTATTCATAAAAATTAACCCCTAGCAGGTTAATAAAATGTTTAAAACGACCCATTTCACCTTCAACAATGCAGTACAGTCGTATGATTCGTTAATTCTACGAATTCTACGAATTATGATAATTATGTTATTCTCAGTAGGTTCGATTCTATTAACTTGATTCTGTTATTCCTCGCCAAACTTTTAAAGCGACTGGTCGTCAGTTACGAGCTGAACGCATTTTTATCGACTGGATTGATCTCGTCTGGATATAAAGACTTTAAAAATGTTTGCGATATTTTTAGATTGAGAAAGTCAGTGAAATATTTTAATGTCATCATCGATAATCCTGTTTTTGTCATGCATTATGGAGCAACTGCCTTCCTACTGATTTTATTCAGCTTGCTTGTGTCCCTCCATCCAAAGAATGAATCCGTTTCTTGTTTTCCAAAAGATGACATTCCACCGAAGTTTTTGGAAGCCTTTTGCTGGATGCACCCGATTTACGCTAAAGACAACTCTACTCTCAAGACAGATAGCAGAATTAATTCTCCAATGTCCAGATTTTCACCAAAAGAAACGATTTGGTACGATGATGACTCTTGGATTTCCTTACTGTTTCTTCTTCTGGCCTCTGCCTTCTGTATGCCGAGATTTTTTTTGGAAGTATATGGAATCTGGAAAGGTACAGGAACTGTTATCTTTACTGCGCGATACGTCCAGAGGCAGCCAAGAAAATATAATGCAAATGACAGATAATATTTTGCAGGATCCCGATCCAAACAAATCCTATTTTGTTCACTATTTCATGGCAGAAACCTTCAACGCAACGATTTCCACTCTAGGTATTGTGTTCGTGAAAATGTTCCTTGATGCAGAGTCCTTTCCTCAAAGGGCTGAAGTTTTCGAATTCGTTAACAAAGACTGGTCTCTTTGCTGGATGTTTCACTGCAAGTCTACAAGCAATATTCTTGAGAAGCTTAACAAGTGCACTGTCCATCGCTTTACCTCCTCTGGAAATGTGGAATCCTTAGAGGCTATAATAGTTTTGCCCACCAGCATGATCCACGAGAAGATATACATTTTCCTGTGGTATTGGTTCGTCATGATGCGTGTGCTTTCATATGCAGTACTTGCCTACAGACTATTCCTCTGTGTTTTGCCTTGCTTTCGTTTGAAAGTTTTGAAAATGAGGTGCGAGAATTCCAATATTTTGGATCTGGGTCTTATAACTGACGTTTTAAGTATCGATGATTGGTTTTTAATTTACTTGTTATCCAAGAACATGGATCCGGAGCCTTTTTCTGATTTGATGACAACTTTGACCACGGAATTAAGATATGAAATAAATGACCCAGAATAATAACTAAAACTAGCAATGCTATGAAATCGATTGAAGTATTTTGAATTGAAAAGGAAAAAATTAATATCCTTTATATATACCAATTAATAGATTTAATTGTATAACTTGAAATAGATCTATTTTATTAAACTTACTTCTATCATGTTAAACTTTATTAGGTAAATTTATTGAAGTATTTTGGATTGACATGGAAAAATGAATATCATTTATATTAACCAATTAATAGATTTAAATGTATAACTGGTGGCAGATCTATTTTGTTGAATTTATTTCTATCTTGTGAAACTTTATTAAGTAAATTTATTGAAGAAGTTTTGATTGAAATGGTAAAATGAATATCATATCCAATTAATAGATTTAATTGTAATTTTTTCTTTCTATTTTATTTTTATTTTCAAGACTATATTTGTAATCAAATAATATAAATTTAAGATATTTTAATGAGTATGTAGAAGGAAATGTTTGTAGCTTGATTTGTTTATTTAGTTAAAGCACCTGCACATTTTCACTGTTAGTTTTAGATGTTTTCAATTTACTTTGTGCAATTTTGATTTCATTTTATATCTTACATTTAAAAATAATTTTATGATTTAAATATTTGATTATGTCGCTTTTGTATTTTGTGATTTGCTAATTTGAATTGTCTTATTTACTTAATAAATTTAGGGAAATATAAGTAGTTGCCTGAATTTTTCTAATTTAATATAACAAATATTTTTTCAGCCATTCGTTGGGTTTGAAAAATAATAAGAGTTGAGAAAAATAGCATTTCGAGATAGGAGATGTTTCTTTTACAGGGTAGGGTTGCCAACCCTACGGTTTAAAGTGGATTCCGAATCACTACAAATATCCATGACTCTGCCGGGACTCAAACCCAAAATCTGTTGCATCGAGCCCCAAAGTGTTAGTTCGCTTGGCCATCAGACCCCTTTCAACATAATAATTGTTATTATTCTTTGTTATTTTATACAAAATAGTTTAATTAAAATCAGTTTGTGTGTGTTACGCCCTAAAAACTCAAACCCGGTAAACTGAATATCAATACGAAATGCTTTAAGAACATGGCCAAAATTACTAACCAATTTTCTCGTTTTTGAAAGCAACTAACGCCTCTAGTGTATTCAAACCTCAGTCCTCCCTCACGCCAACAGTGCACTACTGGGGTATGATAAAAAGTGATTGAAAACTGAAAAAAATGATTGCAAACATAATTAAAGTTTAAATAAAATTTAATTTAATAATAGGTTTTTCTTTATATTCCTGATAAAATTTGACTTTTTTAGAAAGTCTACATAAAAAATATAGTAAAATATGTAGTCTACATATATAGTCTACATATAAATATATTTAATAAACTTATATATATAGTCTACATATAAATATATTTACTAAACTTTTATATTAAGGTACAAAAATTAAAGCTGCAAATCTTAAATCTGAAAAAAAAAAAAAAAAAAAAAAAAAAAAAAAAATTAATCCTATGTGCAAGTTTTTAATAATGAATGTAATTTATTTTGATTAAAAGTAGAACGAGGATCGTGTAAAGAATTAAGTATAAATTTTTTTTCATAGAAACCATTAAAAAATGACTACACTTTTTGAAGTATTTTTCTTTGCTCTACTTTTTGAATGTAACTCATATTTATATTGATTAGTATTGCATATTTTCTTTTTTAACAATATAATATAAAATTACGAGGAAGGATAACCAAGTTAGCATAAAAGTAACCAAACATATCTGAAGATACGTCTACATCACGAAGATGAGTTCATGAAATAACAATGTTTCGGTAAAAATGCATACAGACATATGTATTCTATCATAAATAAAAAAAAAAAAAAACATGCAAAAACTATGGATTTCTGTTAACAAAAGTCCAAATAATTTTATTTTAGAAAACATAATTTGTACTTAAAATAATAAATCCTTACTTAAATAATGAAATTAAAATTTGAAAATAGTTAAAAAAATTTTTTTTTTTTTAACTTTGAAAAAAATGATCGATATGCATAAAGACTGCAAATTTAACATATTTAAAATGTAAAAATTATTAATCTAAAATAAATGTCAAAAGAAAAGGGTACATGGTTTTTTTTACTTATTTATTTTTTCGTTTTTACTAAAATATTTTTTTAAAGAGTTTCGCTTCTTGATTCTTATTATCTCAGAAATTCTGAAAGTGCTTCTATTGCTAGAATAATTACTTTTAAGAATATTCTTTCAAAAGACTCAATTCCTTCTGATTCTAAAAACCTTCGTAAATGTGTTGTTTTTCTCCTACTATTTTCCTTCGACACTTATAAAAAGAGCAATTAGTTTATTACAATTACAAGCAAATCCCATTGCAGATTGTTAGTCAATATTACACTTAGAAAGATTAGTAGTAATTTTTTTTTTCTTTCTAATGCAGCTGGTAAACACAGACAGTTTGGTCTTGGATGCCTTAAGGCAAGTGCTGCACACACGTACTCACTTTGCATTACCCAGGGGGCGCGTGTAACTTGAAGATTAGCCACGGACGCGGAGCAACAATGCCCCCGCAACGCTCTACGATCATATTAGAACGGGACCTACTTTTTAAAGTGGATTCCGAACCACTACAAACAACCATGGCACCGCCGTGACTCGAACCCGAAACCTGTGGTACCGAGCGCCAGAGCGCTAGCCACTCGGCCATTCAGGCCCAGATTAGTAATAATAATAATAATAATGAAAACTACCGTAATTTCCCACCGCGGATTAAAAGTTAAAAAAAAAACTTAATAATTTTTTTGGGGAAAACTTGGCACAATCCTTATTAAAACTTCCTGGAATTTGAATAAAATATTCCGCAATTCTAACTGAAGTAAATAAAAGAAAAAGAAAAGAATTTATGGAAACCACAGATTGATGAAAGGTAACTATATTTTATTTCGACAGGTGGCAAGTTCAGCTGTATAAGATGAGTATAAATGGACGAAAAAGATATACTTAAATTAATTTTTCTTTAAATATATTTCTGCTATACACAGGCATTAAGGCTCGTTCCCACCGAGGCGAGAGACGTGAAGATGCAAGAGGCAAGCGACAAAAATTTTTCGACCCCTTCACAGCGAAACGTCAGAAATAGCATTACGCCTAGTGAAAAACCGCTTCGAGTTGAAAGTTGGGCAACTCCAAGCGGCGGACTGCAAACCGGTTTCAGGCGACCGCGGTGAGGCTAGTGATTGGTCAAATTTTTTCGCTTGCATCTTGTCGCCTTGGTGAGCACGAGCCTTTACAGTAGGAGCTTCAGCGTTGGAGTGCCTTGTGCGCCAAGGTACGCGTTTGAGTTTGCTAAAATGAATATCGTCTCATTGATTGACGATATTCATTTTGCTTAAGTAGTAACAAATTGCACCAAGTAAATTCCTATTCTCAAATATAATGAATTGGGAGCAATGATCTGCTAAAATATGTTTATAAATGCAACAAAAATTTAATATGAACTTGAAGAAAATGTAAACACTTTTCATGGCAAGAAAAAGTATTTCAAAACTTGACACACGGACGCATTGGACTCTTATCTTCATCAATTTTTCGGTTTGAGCTTGCTTTTGGCGATTAAAAACACCTGATATGCTTTAAAATCTTCATATTTACTTTTTAATTCAAGGGCCTGAATGGCTGAGTGGCTAGCGCTCCGGCGCTCGGTACCACAGGTTTCGGGTTCGAGTCCCGGCGGTGCCATGGTTGTTTGTAGTGGTTCGGAATCCACTTTAAAAAGTAGGTCCCGGTCTAATAGGATCGTAGGGCGTTGCTGGGGCATTGTTACTCCGTGGCTTGTCTTCAAGCTCCCCCTGGGTCATGCAAAGTGAGTACGTGTGTGCAGCTCTAGCCTTAAGGCATCCACGACCAAGCTGTCTAAGTATTTGCCAGATGCATTAGAAAGAAAAAAAAAAAGAATCCTTACAAATGCATTTAGAAAAATGTGTGGAATAATTTATTGAACTCGCATACCTATAAAACAGTTTTAAAATTTTAAAAGTATTTGCACTCACTTAAAAGACATCTTGGTCCACTAAATTTGCTTACTATATTATATATGTGGTACCCGTTAATTCACTACTGTCATTGTCCAAGACCAAGTGTTTGCCAGCTGCATTAGAAAGAAAAAAAAAACTTTTTAATTCAGAACAATAGTTTTTTGATAAATCATATAACTTACTATCAGATTCGAATGCATTATAATTTGAAAACATTCGACTCCATTAGTGACCCTAACAGCTACAAGTAGAGAATGATATAATTTACCATCAACTTCGAAGGCGCTATAATGTTTTTCTGGGCTGATTCCTTTTTTCTGTTTAGTACAGACGTGTTTCTTTCCCATGTCATTTTCTTCATTCGTATCATTATGTTTCCCTTATAGTTTCGGATCTTGGGATTTTTTTTTTCTCTGAAGTGTTTTGCAGAGCTTAAGACGACCAGTTTTAAGTCTTCCCTCACGAGATAATTTCATTTTTATTAGTGATACTTTTTATTATACTTTGTGTCCTTTGCAACTTCATTTTGCCTTTTTTTATCTTTAATTTTCAGTTTTTGTACAATTTCGAGTATGTTTTTGGATTCAAATTTTATCTTTTATTTGCCTTGCCTTCTTAAAAGTTTCCAGTCTCCTTCTTATTTATTTTTGGGGGCCTGAATGGCCGAGTGGCTAGCGATCTGGTGCTTGGTATCACAGGCTTCGGGTTCGAGTCCCGGCGGTGCCATCCATGTTTGTAGTGGTTCGAAATCCACTTTAAATTGTAGGTACCTGTCTGTTTAGCCTGAAGTGTGTGCAATATGACCGTAGAGCGACAAGCCAAACCAATCTTATTTATTTAATCTATTTTTCTTCCATATCCTGTTAATTTATTTTTAATTACATTTCCTTTCTATTTTTATATTTCTTTTTTTGTCCAGTTTTCTGCAGTATTTATTTTTTTATTAATATTTACTTCTTTTTTTTACAAATTCATTGCAACACGATTCTTTTGTTTTGTTGGTCAATTTTTATTCATTTTTTTTTAGGTTTTGATTTTCTCTTGAAACAATAAAATTCTTTTTCTACGGCATATAGATTTTTTTTTAATGTTTTAGTTCTGATTTCATTTTGTAAGTTCTTTGAATATTTTGCACTAACTTTCCTTCCTATGAATTGATCTACACTTTCCTGATAGTCAGCCATCTTGTCTAACTTTCCACCAACTTGTTTTTCAGTCTTTTCAACTGCAATTACCTCTCCCATTTTATTTCTCTTGTGACCTTGGCAACCAGACAAACAATTTTTGAGTTTAGCCCTGTTCTCACCCCCCTCCCCTTTTTCGAAGCCACTTTCAGGGGACCTTTAACCCCCATCCTTTCTTCAAAGAACATTCCCCTTTTTTGACCATTAGGGAGTGTCTTGCTTTTGTAAGCTATTCATCCAGTCCCTCCCCTTCTGCTACCACGCTCCATAAGTGTCTCCAGTGCATAATAGAAGAGTCCACTGACCTATTTTTCAAGGGCAGTAAACACTGTTCGTTCTTCACTGCTTATTTAATTTTTTTTTTTTTTTGCACTTTTGGAATTTTGTTAAGAAAAATCTGATTTTAGAAAGTGAAGAGAAAGAGTTATCAAGATCAAGCACTCATAGCTGATTTCAGGAAAAGGAATGCTGATTTAACTGAATAGTTGAATTCTGGAAAAGGAAGTGATTAATAATTTACAACCATCGGAAATCATCTCAGAAATAAGAAATCTGTTGAATAGAAAAATCTGGACTCTCGCCAGAGCCGGATTTTCCTATAGGCTAACTAGGCTTCAGACTAGGCCTCAAGATCAAGAGGGGATTACATTCAAATTGTTAGCAAAATTAGAATGATACTATTCTAAAAACAGTGAAAACTAAAACACTGAATCTAAAATAAGGCGAAATTCTACACATATGACTAATAAACAAACATAAAAATGTATTGGTTAAGATCAGCGCCTTTTTTTTATCGCCGCCTTTATTTTATTTATTATCCGGGACACATTTTTTATAAAGATTAGTACCAATCACAACAAGTTTCGTTTAACATATTGATATCTATCACAATAATGATGTATTTTATTATGTCTCCTGTAATTTACAAACTTAAAAATGGGAGGTGAAAGGGCCTCATAAGTGATGAAAGAGTCTTTCAATTCTTCGAAAAGAAATAAATAAATAAATAAGAACTAAGTCTATTAGAAATTTACGCAACAATGGCCTAAACATGAACTGCGCAAAAGAAAAAGATGTCGTGACGCCATCTATTATTCTTAATAGGAACTCTAGATAATTCATAATTACTCAAAGGCAAGATTTGGCATCGTAAGCTCCATCAAAGAGTACCAAAATTAGTAATTAA
Organism: Caerostris darwini; assembly: GCA_021605075.1. NCBI lineage: Eukaryota > Metazoa > Arthropoda > Arachnida > Araneae > Araneidae > Caerostris > Caerostris darwini. The sequence goes on along the minus strand of BPLQ01013300.1, from coordinate 476,367 downwards.
TTAGTTATTTAAAATATTCCTAAGCAACTCATCCTGAACTTCAGGAAGCCTTAGCTCCGAATTGCACCAAAATTAATTCCTACTGCTACAAAAATAGCGAATTTCGCATTTCTGAGCCAAACTTCGCGAAAAATGAGACATTTCCTTTATTTAAATTAGTAACCCGGAAAAACTGCCAAAAATGAATGAGCCTATCTTCAGTTTTTTGCTTGCGATTGTTATTAAAAGGGGTTTTTAAATGATTCTAATCTATGACGTGGCGCCATCTATTTTTTTTAAAAGGAACAATTAGGATAAATAATTTATGTGTGAACATATACTACTAAATGTTTCAACAATAACTATTTCAAATGAATGTATTTTTAAATTAATTTTAAATTTTATTAATATTTTACTTTTGTAAATTATTTACCACCACGCATAACTTTTTAAAATTTCTAAAAATTGCAGAATTTTTTCTACAACTAATAAGTTTTATTTGTCCCTTTTTTATTTAAATATCCAAATTTTAAAATAATTTTATTTTAAATAATCATTTACAAATTAGCTGTAATCTTTCATTTGAAGTATCAAAGCAATTTTTTATTTTCCATTTATTACTCGAAGTGAATTTCTTAAGCAGATCTTTTTTTTCCCACAGAAAATCTACCACTATGTTATATCTAAAAATAATAAAATTCTCAAAAATAACATTTGTTAAATAATATTTAAAAACATATTTATGACATTTATTCATTTTTTACTTATACATAATTAATTATTGTTCATTCTCTTTTTGCATGCCATATTTATTTATTTATTTTTTTTGTGCTGCATTTTGTATTTTTTGAAAAATTGGATTGGATAGATTGGATTGGAAAAATTGGATAGATTTAATTTTAAAACTAAAAAACACTACTTTTGTTTACACAAACAGAAATAACTTAGAGTAAAAATATAAGCATTTTTATCTTACTCTATTGAAACGCATATATCATTTGATATTTTTAAATTTAAAATCAATCTTTTATTTCTTACTACCATTTATTTAAAATAATTCGTATATCAATTAAATAACATATTTAATGTTAAAATAGAATGCCAAAAACAAAATTCAGAGAAATATTTAATATATTTTTTATATTAAATAATTCAATAATCACATTTTTATATGAAATCTATTTAAAATTGGTACAATATTTCAATCAAAAATATTCATTTCTAAGAATTCCAAATTGTTCGAAATTTCAAGAAGGGTAAATAAAAATTGTTAGCCATTAAAAATTCAAAATGTATTAAAAATACAACCATTACTGAATTGTATCCAATTCAATAATGGATACATTTATTAATATACATTAAATAAAAAACTATTTTGTTATTTGCGAATTAAATAATAAATAATTTTTAACATTCGATTCTAATTTTAATTTTCTTCTTATTAATGTATGTATCGCATTGATTTTCGAATATCATACAAAATGATCGAGTTTAATTTAATTTCGGTACAAATCATGCGATATTATTTCATATTGGTCATACGATTGCTAAATATTATAAAATTAAATAGCGTATGCCTTGAAGTCTGTAGATTGGTTTGTCGTTCTACTGTCAACGTGTGCACACGAGGGCTAAAAGACCGGGACCTACAGTTTAAAGTGGATTCCGAACCACTCACAAACACCCATGCCACCGGCAGGATTCGAACCTGGAGAGTGGGGGACCAAAAGCAAGAAAGCTAGCGAATTAACTATTAGGCCACTTGAAGTTAGAAGAAGAATTGTTATTGTAAAAATATTCTGCTACGAAACAACAAATTAAATTTATCCTGCTACGAAACCACTAAAAGATGCTGCCTGCTACGAAACTGCAACGAAAATCATTTTTTGATTTTTCAAACTTGTATACAGTAACACCCAAAAATGCTCACAATAATGTGTAAGTCCGGCGGTACGCACGGAACATCACACATACTACCGTTTAAGGTCGACACGATTCGTTACCGCACGATTCACCAATCACAATAATATATTTTAGCCCGAGCAGATTGCTCTTCCACCATGCGACTCCCGCCCAACAATTCATTTTTGCCTTTGGAAGGGGGGCGGCTCTCACCGTAACTCCCCCTCCCCAAACAATACATACAATGCGTTGCAGGGGCGTTTCCAAGCCCCGTAGCATTTCTCCACATTTGACAATACATAAAGTACAATGCAAGAACGGAGCCACGAGCCATACAACTTGCCGACTACAACAATACATTTTGATCCGTGCAGGTATGGCTCCTCCATCCGTACGTTACCCAGCCCTAAACAATTACATACAGTACAGTGCAGAAACAGATCTCTGCAATGTACACCTGCTGCCCCAAACTATACAATATTGTGTAAAGGTGGTATCGCACACAGTATATATTCCCGCATCATACAATACTATGAAGGGGCAAATGTACTGTACAAGAACACTGTGCAACTTATCGTCCCAAATAATACAGTACTAGGCAGGGGACCAGTGTTTCTGAAACTTTTTGAAGTGAGTTTAAAATCCTACAAATAATTGTAAGTGCATTATATACAAATTTCTGAGAAATATGTGTAATAGGTAAGTCAAATATTACAGAAAAATGTGATAAAAAATAAAAAATAAAACGCACCTTAAGCTTATTTGTTCTTGTGTTTATGAGAAACATGAGCCTGAAGTGTCCAAGAAATTTCTGCAATGTATGGGAATATGTCTGAAAGGCGAATCCTAATTTGTTAATACATTGAAGATGTCCTCTCTTTTTACAAGTGTACAAAATTACGAAATCTTAATTCCCACAAATATGCTGTTGAGAATTGTATTAAAATTTTCAAATGCTTTTTGAGATGTTGACACGCATTCTTAAAGAAATTTTCAAGAGACAATTATTTATATTTAATCCTTAATCCACGATCAGTGGATATAAAAAAAAAAATTCTTTTTCAGTTAATTTTGAAACAGAGATCTTGAAACCTTGAAACATTGAGAGATCTTGAATCATTTCTATAACTTACAGATAGAGGAATCTCATAGGCTACCAATAAAAATATTTTTAATAAGGAAAATCACATATACTCTAATACTTCTACTAGGCAATCATGAAAGTGACCTCTCCTATTTTCTTCAAAAACTCTCCTTGGTGAATTATCACTGTTTGTCACTTTTACGTGAATAAAAGAAGAAAAAAAGCCAAATGTTAGTGGTGTATAGTGATCAACTAACCTTTGAACGGAGAAACTGACAAGACAAAGAGTAAATATATCTGGACACATATTTCTCTGGAATACCATAGGTGCACTTACAAATCCTCGATGGCGCACCCTTTTAAGAACCATTGATATTATACACTGAAGTGACAAAAGTCATGGGATACCTCTTAATATCGTGTCGGCCCTCCTTTCGCCCGGCGAAGTGCAGCAACTCGACGTGGCATGGACTCAACAAGCCGTTGGAAGTCTTCTGCAGGAATATGGAGCCATGCTGTCTCGATAGACGTCCATAATTGTGAAAGCGTTGATGGTGCAGGATTTTGGGCACGAACAGACCTCTCGATGATGTCCCATAAATGCTCGATGGGATTCATGTCGGGCGATCTAGGTGGCCAGATCATTCGTTGGAATTGTCCAGAATGTTCTTCAAACCATTCGCGAACAGTTGTGGCCCGGTGACATGGCGCATTGTCATCCATAAAAAATCCCATCGTTGTTTGGGTACATGAAGTCCATGAATGGCTGCAAGTGATCTCCAAGTAGCTGAACATAAGCATTTCCAGTCAATGTTCGGTCCAGTCGCACCAGAGGACCAAGTCCATGCCATGAAAAAACAGCCCACACCATTACGGAGCCACCACCAGCTTGAACAGTGCCTTGCTGACAGTTTGGGTCCATGGCTTCCTGGGGTCTGCGCCACACTCGAACCCTACCATCAGCTTCTTACCAACTGAAATCGTGACTCATCGGACCAGGCCACGGTTTTCTATTCATCTAGGGACCAACCAATATGCTCGCGTGCCCACGAGAGTCGCTGCAAGCGATGTCGTTCTGTCAGTAAAAGCACTCGAGTCGGTCTTCTGCTGGAATAGCCCAAGAAAGCCAAATTTCTCCGCACAGTTCTAACAGACAAGTCCCTTGTACGTCCCACATTGATTTCTGCGGTTATTTGACGCAGTGTTGCTTTGTCTGTTAGAATTTACGACTCTTGCAGACGTCGCCGGTCTCGGTCGTTAAGTGCAGGCGGTCGACCACTGCGCTGTCCATGGTGGGATGTTATGCCTGAAATTTCATACTCTCGGCACACTCTTGACACAGTGGATCTGGGAATGTTGAATTCCCTAACGATTTCCGAAATGGCATGACCCATGCGTCTAGCTCCAACTAACATTCCGCGTTCAAAGTCTGTTAATTCCCGTCGTGCGGTCATCATCACGTCAAAACCTCTTCACATGAATAACTTGAACAGAAATGAAAGCTCTGCGAAAGCACTGCGCATTTATACCTGTTCTACGCGATGCTACTGCCATCTGAAAATTTGCATATTGCTATCCCATGACTTTTGTCACTTCAGTGTAAAAGGAAGAAGTCAAGTGAAACCAGGGTTTCAAGATCTCTGTTTCAAAACCAATCTGATTGCTGCTAAGAAAGCAGAATGGGACGCTATTGAGAACATCTGCATAAAGATATGGGAAGAAAATATTATCAAAACTTTCAATGAAACTAGGGTGAACACACTCACCTTACTCTTTTAGGGATTTGTGATGCATATCTAGAAATTCATTTCTCATATTGCGGTAAAAGTTTTTCTCGAACAGGTACGCAGATTCGAATGTACAAAAGAAAGATTCCACAAGGAGGTTGCTGAAATGGAATGTTGTCAGTTTACTAGTGATGGATACTAATACTGGAGATACACACACACACACACACACACAAAAAAAAAAAAATCAACAGAAGGAGTTTTCGTAAGAGCATTTGGTAGCGAAAAATAAGAAAAATTTTTCATTTTTATGTAGTATGTAAATAAATAATTTTTCAATCTGTCAGTTGATTCAAAATTTTGTGAATAATTAAGCAGCGTCTCTAAATTAATACTTGCTTATGTAATTTATATGTTATAGTTAAATTTTTTAATTTCGAATTTACGTAGATCATATATTTCTTGAACAAGCGAAATTTTTTTTAAAATGCTAACATAATTATTTCTGGCACTTAGTACCACAGGTTTCAGGTTCGAGTCCATGGATGTGCCACGTCCATGGAGGTGATGGATGCTTGTTGTGGTTCGGAATCCACTTTAAACCGTAGGTCTTGGTCTAATATGATTAGAGAGAGTTGGGCGTAGGGCTGACAACCTTACCTCATAAAAAGAAAAACATCTGCTGTGTCTCGAAATCTATCAGTAGGCAGACGGCCTTGACCCCCATCGGGCTGTAGCGCCACTGATGATGATGATGATGAATGTAATTAATTGCATAAAAAGATTGTTAAATGAATATTCATACAATGAATTTCTGCAATTATTATTTTAATATATATACGTATATATATATATATATATACAAACGCACACACACACAATATATATGGGTATATACATATATATATATATTATGTGTTTGTGTGTGTGTATGCATATAGTATCTAAAATTTACTAAATACTTTTTTTAAAATTCTAAATTTCTAGAGTTTATTTCTGAATCGATTAAATAACTTTCAAATTGGTTAAATAACCACTTTTAAATATTTACAAACAAAAATAACACAGATTTCGATAAACATAAATTTCAAAAATATCTCTCAGTAAAAACATATTTTGAGGATTGGGGATTCAAATAAATATTTTATCACAAATATCGACTCAAAAATTTTTATTCTCAAACATTTTCTCATTTCAAATCTATTTTCTCAAATCTAATAAATAAAAATGAAATGTTAAAAATTATTTTGAAAATACTGCTACAAAAAAACTCAGAAGTTTTCCTTTTCAAATGACAGTTCGCATGATAAAGACTTTTCCTTTTTTAAGTGAAATTTTGACGTTTTGATTCCATTATCCCTTTCACGTTACTTGACACACGCGTAATTCAAACCACTTTCCGAGAGATTGCAATTTTTTGGAAGTTTAAAATAATAAGCGACAAAAAGGAAAAAAGGGGGAACGAATGACAGTTTGACTTTCCGCTAAAATAAGTATTTCGCTGTAACTGACAGTTTTCCTTTTGGAGCGAGTGGGAATTTAAAGTAATGAATACCTTTTTATGTGAAAGAAATTTTAGCCTTCATCGATAATTTTGAATTACTGCTAGGAAGTTAAGCAGATGTGTGATTCAGTATTTTTAGAAATGAGTACATCATACTATATGTTATAGTTATTACTGAAGTTAATCAACAGTTTTTAAATATTTTATGAAAGAAATAATAAATTCCTACATATCACACAAATTCTCATATTTCGGACACTGTTCTTTTGAGCATTGTTTGAACAGAAAAATGAATAGAAATGCTATGTGACTTTGATATTCATTTATTGAAACAGTTCTTTATTTATTTATGATTTGATAAAAACAGTTATGAAAATATGAGAAATGGTATTGACAAATTAAAATAAATAAATAAACAACAATTTATTTCAATATATTCAATTCAGTTTAAATTGTGCACATTTTCAGTTAATCAGATATTTATTATTTACATTTAATTATATTTCCAATTTTTAGGGAGAGGAATTTATAAAATCACTTTTATTGCACTGAATAGATTCTTTTTGATGTAGATTTTTCCCACAAAAGGAGATATATGATTTCCTTACCCAGGGGAAAGGAATACACATTCTTTAGCAAATGAATAATAACAACTTATCACTCAAATCTGACAGGAGATAGGCAGTATCATGGATATTTATATTACATGCAATTAGTGTCTTGTTCTAATGAGAACAACCTGTCACTCAAATCTGATAGCAGATACTCGGTATCATGTATAATGAGACCTCATGAAATTAGCGAATGCCTGTGCGACCTCCACTTCACGACCTTTCAGGTCGAAAAATTGAAGGAATATGAACTCCGGGATGAGTTGTTGCATCGTGATGGGTGACCACGACCACGTTGACGTCGTGACCACGAGTCGAGAAATGTCTATTCCAATGAGAAGTAAAGAAAGCTGACCTCTCCCCCACTTGAAAGATTGTCTTAAAAGGAAGTTTTTGGTAAAGAGAGATAGAGTTCCACGACGAGTTGATCAGAAGTGTTGTTTTTATTTTTTGCTCTGAAGTGACTGCTGCAACTGGCTAGCACTCTGGCCATTGGTACCCAAAGGCTTCAGGTTCGAATCCTGGCTGTGGCATGAATGTTTGTGACTGATTCGGAATTCACGTTAAACTGTAGGTTCCAGTCTGTTTAGCCTAAAGTGTGCACAAGAGGACCGTAGAGCGACGAAACAAACTGAAGTGACTGAATACGCCGGCAGTATCCTCTTGTTTTTCAAAGTGAGCCCCTTGTGGTTTCGTGTATCATGCTGTATGATAATTAAGGTATGCCGCACACCAGGCAAATAGATTCGACGTAGACCCAGGAATTCTGAAAAATCTCCGTCCTTGGCGTGAACTGCACTTGTGAATCAAATTATTTCTAATTTTCATTATTTGTATATATGTATATAGTGCTTGTAAATAAAAATTAAGGTATTTCCATGAACTTGAAAGTACACCTCTTCTTGAAGATGATATCTTCTTGAGCCTAAAATGTATTTGTAACATATAAAACGATAAAAAACCTCTATTCAAAGTGATTTTTCTTGTAATATAAATAGATCTTGCCGAGGGTTTTCAATGAGCACTGCATCTTTCCCATATAATCTCAAGACATTTTTTTTTTAATTACAAGAACTGGGTCGCATTGAACTTTTCTCTGCGAGTAACCAAATACAAACTAGCTTTGAAGAAGGCATGTCGTATGGGCTGCACCGACAAACGCTGTTAATGATTAAGCACTATCCGGAGGGCACGTGTAGCTTGGAATTACGCAAGGACGAGGGTAACACTATCCCCCACAACGCTATACGATCCTATAAGACATAGACCTATGGTTTAAAGTGGTTTCTGAACTACTACAAACATCCATGGCATCGCTGGGATTTGAATCCGGATCACGAGATATAATAGCGGGAGCTGAGTAAGCGCATCAGATTTCAACTCCCCCTCCACTCCTTGCTCCATCAAAAGTTTAATTTTTGGATCTATATAGAAAAAAAAATTTTCTGATAATAAAGAATAATTCATTCAATAATTCAAAAACTTTACCTAACATTTTTCATACCGAGTTATTAGTTAGAAAAAAATTTCTCTTCAAATTTTTTTTGGAAACATCCTATTACGAAATCAAGATGGTGCCAAGAAGTCCATGCCGGAATCTTAATTGCGGTACTGTTCCCTCCGAAACAATTTAGCTGCAGGGAACAGACTTTGGTAAAAGAGCTTTATTTCCCAACGATAACAACCCACAATGAATCTTGAGACCTCGTTTTCGAGGCGCTTCATTAATTAAGGGACCGTTTAATATACTCCAATCAATTCGCGAAACTTTGGAAGCTTTTGATATTCTGGATGAATGGAGGTCTGGAGTTGAAGGCAGAAGATTGAACCCTGGGAGATAGTTTTCAGTTCCGGATTCATTAGGGCAGAATGTAGAATACAGGATAATGAATATTCTTCCGATTTAAAATTGGATGGAATAATGAGTCGATTTAGTATCGATATAGTTAGTAATATCGACTAATATCGATTTAGTTAGAAAGGGAATCGATTTTTAAATTATTTGCTCGACATGTGGAATCATGGAGATCAGAATTTTCCACTTTTCCTAGAGTTATCTAAAAATATTTTTGTCATTAGACATTCAACGCTCATCGTCAGTAGAATGATTTCAACAAGTATTTTTATTTAACCATTCGTCTTGGAAGGTTCGAGTTTTTACAAATTTTTATTTTCATCTAGGCATAAGTAACGAAACCACGGCTCGCGGGCCGATACTGGTCAGCGAGTACCCTCAATCCGACCAGCCACAGTTTATTTTGATTGAATTGTAAAATTTACAATAAACAATAATCTAGCTCTTCTACTCGCTACAAAATGGCTCTGCATACATCGACTAACCAAAATTAATCGACATTTTTAAGTAATACTGTTGTTACTAGTCCTTGACATTTGCATGTAAGTACCAACAGAAATTGCGAACAGAGTGGACCCCTTACTCCCTGAGCCGTAAATACTTGCTAGTTCTGAAACATTGTAACGGAACGATATTACAATACTAACGAATGCACAATAGGCCTAGTAAAAATTGGCTGCATAACGTTTACACTGCAAAGATGCACTGATGTAGTCATAAAGGTGTTCTTAAAGGTAATAGGACTATTAGTTGTAATGCGTTCACTTTGACCCAAGACCTATATTAACGTTGTCTATCTTCATATGACTTTTTGGGGTATTTAGATTCCTCTTGAATCCCTCTATTTTTTGCAATACATTTCCTCGAAATTTTCTTCCATTTTCATTGCATAAAAATCAAATTTATAAAATTCCTCCAACAATTTCACATATTTTTGGACTTCACACGTATAAATTTTATTCCATCATGCCGTTTTTCTTGTTATGTAAATAGATCTCTCCGAGAGCTTTCAAATGAGCCCTTGATCACTTCCATAACCAGTTTGAATCTCGAATTATAACAGCGAGAACTGAGCAAGATTCAAGATTCTGAGACAGATTTTAGGTCAACTCCCCCTTCACTCCCCATTCAATAATTTTAAAAGCTTAATTTTTATATCTAATATACTTCAACTCAAAAACTTTACCTAACACTCTTTTACACATAGTTATTTAGTTAGAAAAAAATTTGTTTTTCCGGAAAACATGGAATCATCCCATTAGAGAATCTAGATGGCGCAAAGAAGTCCATGCCTGTATCTTAATTGCGCTACTGTTCCCTCCGAAGCAATTTAGCTGAGGGGAACAGACTTTGGTAAAATAGCTTTATTTCCTAACGATAACAATCAACAAAGAATCTCGAGACCTCATTTTCGCGGCGCTTCATTAATTAAGAAACCGCTTAATAAACTCCAATCAATTCACGAAACTTTGGAGGCTTTCGATAGTCTGGATGAATGGAGGTCTGGAGCTGAAGGCAGAAGATTGCACCCTGGGTGATAGTTTTCAGTTCCAGATTCATTAGGGCAGAATGTAGAATACAGGGACAATGCAAATCCTCTGATTTAAAATTGGATGGAATAATGAGTTTCCTATTTAGTTAAAAAGGGAATCGATATTTAAATTATTTCCTTCAAATATTGAATCATTGTTAGAAATCAGTGAGATAAGAATTTTCCACTGCATTTTCAGTGCATTATCTAAAAATATTTTTATCAAAGACATGTATCTCTCATCATCAGGAGAATGATTTGAAAATGCATTTTTATTTAACTATTCGCCTTTGGAGGTCCCAGTTTTAATAAATCTATACTTTCCTCTAGGCAGGTGTATCCGAACTACGGCCCGCGGACTAATACTGTTCTGCGAGTACCCTCAAGTACCACAATAACTCACAGTTTATTTTGATTACATTGGTTTTTTTTCTAAAGCAGCTGGCAGATATTTAGACAGTTTATCTTTATACCATAAGCAAGGATTGCACAGATGTTACTCATTTAGCATTATCCAGGAGACTCGTGTAGCCTGAAGATATGCAATAGACGAGAGTAACACTATCCCTCACCACGCTCTACGATCCTATTAGACAGGTTCCTAAGATTTAAAGTGGATTCTGAATTATTACAAACATCTATGGCACCGCCGGGACTCGAACGCGAAACCTGTGGCACCGAGCACAAGAGTTCTAGCTACTCAGCCAACAACCCCTTTCTGCAATATGTTTTCTCTAATGTTTCTTTCCCCTTCATTGTAGTGATCTAGTTACCAAGTGGCTAGCGCTCTGGCCCTTGGTATCACAGGTTAGGTTCGAATCCTCGCGATGGCATGGATATTTCTTAGTAGTTCGCAATCAACTTTAAACTATAGGTACCGGTCTTTTAGCACTTGTGTACACAAGATGACCGTAGAGCGACAAACCAATGCATCTTCGTTGCATCAAAATCGGCATTAAAAATTTGTGCTTATTTTTGGATTTTGCACGTTTAAATTTTGTTATAAAGTGCTTTTTCTTATTTTATAAATTGATATCTCCGAGAGTTTTGAAATGAGCCCTTGATCACTCACGTAACAAGTCTGAATCTCGAGATATAATAGCGGGATCTGATCAAGCTCACCGGATTCTAAATCAAATCCCCCTCCGCTCCCCAATGCATGACCTTAAAAGTTTAACTTTTACAGCTATATAGAAATAATTCTAACAATAAATAATGCACTTCGACTCAAAATCTTTAACTAACACTCTTTCACACACAGTTATTTAGTCGGAAAAAATATTTTTTTGAAAAACATGAAATCATCCTATTAGGGAATCGAGATGGCGCAAAAGAAGTCCATTCCGGAATCGTAATTGCGGTGCTGTGCTCTTCGAAACAATTTAGCTGAGGGGAACAGACTTTGGTGAAAGAGCTCTATTTCCTGACGATAACAACCCACAAAGAATCTTGAGACCTCATTTTCGAGGCGCTTCATTAATTAAGGGACCGTTTCATAAACTCCAATCAATTCACAGAACTTTGGAAGAAGCTTTGGATAGTCTGGAGGAATGGAGGTCTGGAGCTGAAGGCAGAAGATTGCACCCTGGGTGATAGTTTTCAGTTCCGGATTCATTAGGGCATAACGTAGAATACATGAACAATGGATATTCTTCCGATTTAAAATTGGATGGAATAATGAGTTTCCGATTTAGTTAGAAAAGGGAATCGATATTTAAATCATTTTGTTGACATGTTGAATCACTGTTGAAAATCAGTGAGATAAGCATTTTCCACTTTTCAGTGCATTATCTAAAAATATTTTTATCACTAGACATTTATAGCTCATCGTCGGTAGAATGATTTGAAAATGTATTTGATTTAACTACTTGTTTTCGAGGATTCCAGTTTTTACAAATTTATATTTTCATCTGTTGTTATTGTGACTAATCCTCAGTGTCCTGCAGGAAAGGACATCCCATGAGTGATCTACTCTTGAATGGAGAGAAAAGGAACAGTTTCTGATGTGATGGAGCACCCGTACGTAGAAGTCTAACTTGGCTCCATGACGCTTTACAGTAATATGAGACCGAAACTTATGGCTTAAAGTGGATTCCAAACCTCTACAAACATCCATGACCACCGGGACTCGAACCCGGAGCGCCAGAACGCTAGCGACTCGGCCATCAGGCCCCTTTCCGCAATACGTTTTTATGAATTTTTCTTCCGTCTTCATTGCATCAAAATCGACATTCCATAGTCCCTTTTCTTATTTTATGCATAGATCTCGCCGAGAACTTTTAAATGAGGTCTTGATCAGTCCAATAACACGTCTGGATCTCGAGATATAATAGCGGGAACTGAGGAAGTCCACCTGATTCTATGCCATCTCCCCTCCTCTCTCTCCGCTGCATGACATTAAAACATCTCCGCTGCATGACATGACATATTTACATCTATATAGAAATAATTCTAACAATAAATAATACACTTCGACTGAAAAACTTTAACTAACACTCCTTTATACATAGTTAACTATTTAGTTGGTAAAAAATATTTATTTTGCAAAACATGAAATCATCCTATTAGGGAATTGAGATAGCGCAAAGAAGTCCATGACGGAATCTTAATTGCGGTGCTGTGCCCTCCGTAGCAATTTAGCTGAGGGGAACAGACTTTGGCAAAAGAGCTTTATTTCCTTAACTATAACAACCCACAGAGAATCTCGAGACCTCATTTTCGAGGCGCTTCATTAATTAAGGGACCGTTTAATAAACTCCAATCAATTCAAGAAACTTTGGAAGCTTTTGATAGTCTGGATGAATGGAAAGTCTGGAATTGAAGGCAGAAGATTGCACCCTGGGTGATGGTTTTCAGTTCCGGATTCATTAGGGCAGAACGTAGAATACATGACAATGGATATTCTTCCGATTTAAAATTGGATGGAATAATGAGTTTCCGATTTAGTTAGAAAAGGGAATCGATATTTAAATCATTTTGTTGACATGTTGAATCACTGTTGAAAATCAGTGAGATAAGCATTTTCCACTTTTCAGTGCATTATCTAAAAATATTTTTATCACTAGACATTTATAGCTCATCGTCGGTAGAATGATTTGAAAATGTATTTGATTTAACTACTTGTTTTCGAGGATTCCAGTTTTTACAAATTTATATTTTCATCTGTTGTTATTGTGACTAATCCTCAGTGTCCTGCAGGGAAGGACATCCCATGAGTGATCTACTCTTGAATGGAGCGAAAAGGAGCTGTTTCTGATGTGATGGAGCACCCGTACGTAGAAGTCTAACTTGGCTCCATGACGCTTTACAGTAATATGAGACCGAAACTTATGGCTTAATGTGGATTCCAAACCTCTACAAACATCCATGACCACCAGGACTCGATCCCGGAGCACCAGAACGCTAGCGACTCGGCCATCAGGCCCCTTTTCGCAATACGTTTTTATGAATTTTTCTTCCGTGTTCGTTGCATCAAAATCGACATTAAAAATAGTCAATTATTTTTATTCCATAGTCCCTTTTCTTATTTTATACATAGATCTCTCCGAGAACTTTTAAATGAGGTTTTGATCAGTCCAATAACACGTCTGGATCTTGAGATATAATAGCGGGAACTGAGGAAGTCCACCTGATTCTATGCCATCTCCCCTCCTCTCTCCGCTGCATGACATTAAAACATCTCCGCTGCATGACATTAAAACATCTCTGCCGCATGACATGACATATTTACATCTATATAGAAATAATTCTACCAATAAAGAATAAACTTCGACTGAAAAACTTTAACTAACACTCCTTTATACATAGTTAACTATTTAGTTGGTAAAAAATATTTGTTTTGCAAAACATGAAATCATCCTATTAGGGAATCGAGATGGCGCAAAGAAGTCCATGCCGGAATCTTAATTGCGGTACTGTTCCCTCCGAAGCAATTTAGCTGAGGGGAACAGACTTTGGCAAAAGAGCTTTATTTCCTTAACTATAACAACTCACAGAGAATCTCGAGACCTCATTTTCAAAGCTCTTCATTAATTAAGCGACAGTTTAATAAACTCCAATCAATTCACGAAACTTTGGAATCTTTTGATAGTCTGCATGAATGGAGGTCTGGAGTTGAAGGCAGAAGATTGCACCCTGGGTGAAAGTTTTCAGTTCCGGATTCATTAGGGCATAACGTAGAATACATGGACAATGAATATTCTTCCGATTTAAAATTGGATGGAATAATGAGTTTCTGATTCAGTTAAAAAGGGAATCATTGATATTTAAATTATTTCTCGACATGTTGAATCACTGTTGGAAATCAGTGAGATAAGAATTTTCCACTTTCCCGCGCATTATCTGAAAATATTTTTGTCATGAAACAATTATCGTCGTCGTCAGTAGAATAATTTGAAATTGCATTTTTATTTAGCTATTTGTCATCGAAGGTTCAAATTTTTACAAATTTATACTTTCATCTGTTGTAGTTGAGACTAATCCTCAGTGTCCTACAGTGCGGGACGGACATCCTATGAACAATCAACTCATGGATGGAGGGAAAGGGGGCAGCCTTTGTTGTGATGGTTAGAAGTCTGACTTGGCTCCGTGACGCTCTTACAGCCATACGAGACGAACCGAAGGATTAGAACATGAAGCCTGTGACACCGAAAACAACAACACTCGGCCATTAGACCCATAAACACTCTACTCTCTACAAAAGGGCACTATATACATCGATCAGCCAAACTTAATTGACATTTTTGAATAAATCTACCTTTTACCAGAAGATGGCGCTATACTGTAGCACAAGTTGGCACTCCACCATAATTACAAGTCCTTGACACTTGCACGTAAATACCAACAGAAATTGCGAACTGAAGGAGTCTACCCACTTACGCCCTGCTCCCAAAATGCCCCATTAGCCGGCTAGTTCCGAAAAATTGAAACAGTATGATAGTACAATAGTAACTCATGCACAATATTAAAGGAACCACCGCCAAGATTCGAACCTGAAGCCTGTGGTACCAATGCTCAGAACACTAGTCAATTTACCATCAGGCTGCTTCTTTTTACAGGATAAGGATGTGAGATCTACGCCCAACGCTCTACAGCCATATTAAACCGGGACCTACGGCTTAATGTGGATTCCGAACCACTATAATTTAAACAATTATTTATTTAACTCAACCATTGACTTATGAATAGATTACAACAGTTTCAAAGAAAATTTAGTAAAAGGGATTTTCTTTTATCAGACTTTAAATCCATTTATCTTTTTTTAAAACAAACAATTTTTTTTGCCATATATGCTATGATTTCAAACCTGAATATGGGTTATTCTTTCATAATTTCGTGTCAATACTGCATCTAGATATTTGCTAACCGATAATACATCGATTATTGCCCCTAACCATAATTCACTGCATGTGACATACTACACACTATTATTTCTGTTTTTGGTGAAAGAATCCAATTCAAAATCTTTTCCCATAAGTTTGCAAGGAAACCGATAAATATAAGTATTTATATATACCAGTATATTGTTAGGGTTCGATTTTCGTTTTTTCTCTATGGGGGGAGTTATTTTTTAGTAAACAAACCATTTTTATTGCAATATGATCGAAAATCAATTTCTTTGGTATGTGGCACAAGTAGAATGATTCAGAATCTTTTATAATATACTTGAGGAATGATTTATTATTGTTAAATATGAGTAATATATATATATATATATATATATATATATATATATATATATATCACATACAATTTAATTCATGTCCTATTTATTGTATAAGCAAAATGATGTAGCATAATACAATAATTCATATATATATATATACACTGAAGTGACTAAAGTCAGGGGATAGCAATATGCAAATTTTCAGATGGTAGTAGCATCGCGTAGAACAGGTACGAATGCGCAGTGCTTTCGCAGAGCTTTCATTTCTGTTCACGTTATTCATGTGAAGAGGTTTTGACGTGATGAGGACCGCACGACGGGAATTAACAGACTTTGCACGCGGAATGTTAGTTGGAGCTAGACGCATGGGTCATGCCATTTCGGAAATCGTTAGGGAATTCAACATTCCCAGATCCACTGTGTCAAGAGTGTGCCGAGAGTATGAAATTGCAGGCATAACATCCCACCATGGACAGCGCAGTGGTCGACCGCCTGCACTTAACGACCGAGACCGGCGACGTCTGCAAAGAGTCGTAAAGTCTAACAGACAAGCAACACTGCGTCAAATAACCGCAGAAATCAATGTGGGACGTATAAGGGACTTGTCTGTTAGAACTGTGCGGAGAAATTTGGCTTTCTTGGGCTATTCCAGCAGAAGACCGACTCGAGTGCCTTTACTGACAGAACGACATCGCTTGCAGCGACTCTCGTGGGCACGTGAGCATATCGGTTGATCCCTAGATGAATGGAAAACCGTGGCCTGGTCCGATGAGTCACGATTTCAGTTGGTAAGAGCTGATCGTAGGGTTCGAGTGTGGCGCAGACCCCACGAAGCCATGGACCCAAACTGTCAGCAAGGCACTGTTCAAGCTGGTGGTGGCTCCGTAATGGTGTGGGCTGTTTTTTCATGGCATGGACTTGGTCCTCTGGTGCGACTGAAGCGAACATTGACTGGAAATGCTTATGTTCAGCTACTTGGAGATCACTTGCAACCATTCATGGACTTCATGTACCCAAACAACGATGGGATTTTTATGAATAACAATGCGCCATGTCACCGGGACACAACTGTTCGCGATTGGTTTGAAGAACATTCTGGACAATTCCAACGAATGATCTGGCCACCTAGATCGCCCGACATGAATCCCATCGAGCATTTATGGGACATCATCGAGAGGTCTGTTCGTGACCAAAATCCTGCACCATCAACGCTTTCACAATTATGGACGTCTATCGAGACAGCATGGCTCAATATTCCTGCAGAAGACTTCCAACGACTTGTTGAGTCCATGCCACGTCGAGTTGCTGCACTTCGCCGGGTTACAGGAGGGCCGACACGATATTAAGAGGTATCCAATGATTTTTGTCACTTCAGTGTATATGAATTATTGTATTATGCTACATTATTTTGTTTATACAATAGGGCATGAATTAAATTGTATGTGATAATACTTTTCTTTTTCTGTTTCAATACTGTTTTTTTTAAATGTTTTTCTTTTTTGCAGCTTATTAAATTAATTCATCACCATTGGCGCAACAGCCCAGTGTGGGCCAAGGTCGTCTACCTACTGGTAGATTTCAAGACGATAGATGGTTTTCCTTTTACGGGGTAGGGTTGTCTGCTCTACGCCCAACGCTCAACATTCATATGAGACAGGGACCTACGGCTTAAAGTGGATTCCGAACCACTACAAACGTTGATTAACTTTTTATATTCGGCCAACAATGCTTTTTTTGAAATACGGTCGAAATATGAAAAAAATCCAATCTTTAACTAACATTGTAAACATAATAGCGCTAACTTTTATATTTCGTTCAAACACTCTTAAAAACTCATGGTACTAATGAGAAAGAGCTGTGAAACTTTCAGCGAAACCGATTGAATAGTTTTTGAGTCTATAGAGCTAGCAAATACAAACAGTGGTTTTTATTTATACACAACTAGCAGAACCAGCATACGTTGTCCCGCCAACAAAATGCATTGTAGAAAATTACATATCGCGAATATATTCTCCATGTTCCGATATATGTGTTTACTAATTTTTGGTGGCAAGTAACAACAGGGTGGATAGCGTGGACATATTTTTTATACTCGAATACATACACTCATGTCCATAAATTAAGGATAATGAAGAAAGAAAAAACAAATTTGAACAAAGAAGCAAAACAAATTTGACTTATTTGTGAACGGCCATGGTCTATTTGCCAGCTGCATTAGAAGAAAAAAATTTTTTTTAAATGATATTGCTTTTCTTGACTAGTTAATCAATTATGAAAACAATAAACTATAATATTTATGCTCGACTAATGGCTCAGTGGCAACGTACGTAATACTCGCACAACGTATATAATATTCTATAAGATTAGAATTGTAAAAATGTAAAATAATCTATATATATTTTTCTTAAAGTTTGTGCGCATGTTCGTTTATATAAGGGCGCAATTTATATCCAAATTTTACCACAAGTAGCAAGGATACTTCTAATATAAAGCCTAGATAAACTGAAAAAAAATTGAAATTGAATTGAATTCAATATTTATTTAAAAAATTACCCAAATAAGTTTTAAGCCAATGTGGCGACTTTTTGTGGTTGGCGAACTTGTCATGGTTGACGTTATTTTTTACGATTTTGTATTGTTTATAGACAGCTGACTGGAAATAAATAAATAAATTATAATAATACAATAAAGTTTATAATATAAAGTGTAATAATAAATAATAATAAATGTAATTATTAATTTATTGTTATATAATTAATAGTAAATGAATAAATATATAATATAAAATATGTAATATAAAATATATAATTATAATTACTAATCGCTGAGTTGTAGTCATCAAAATTTTGTTTAATAAGAAAGATTTGTAATGCTATTTCACCAGTCCGGGGCCTGATGGACTAGTCTCTGACGCTCGATAACACAGGTTTCGGCTTCGAGTCCCGGCGGTGTCATGGATTTTTGCAGTGGTTCGGAATCCACTTTAAACCATAGGTTCCAATCTAACATAATCGTAGAGTGTTGCGGAGGTATTGTTACTCCGTGTCCGTAGCTTATCATCAAGCTACATGCATCTCCTGGGTAGTGCTAAGTATGTAAAGGAATAGAAGACTTAAGGACTTGCCTTAAGGAATAAAAGACAACTCTCTAAAAGTTTTCCAGCTGCATTAGAAAAAAAAATTCACAAGTCCATTTCGAAATATCGCAGTTTAATCATCGACTCCTGTATCGCCGAGAAATCGCCAATGTTGCAACCCCAAATGGATTGTCAATTCCTTTAGGTTACCGTAGTTGAATTCAAAGAATTCTCCATTGGATATTCGAAATTTGATAGCCGTAGGGATGAATTTAGTAAAGGATGATTTAATATGGTTCGTTGGGTCGTTCAGGTTGTAGAAAGTATATTTGTTCGTTATATTTGCAATGTTGACTAGAAACAGAAACTTATTATATCCGACCACAATGCGCAGGCTTGGTTCAAAAGGTCCATGAGCGTGGATGAAAAAAAGATGCTTCAAAATCTTTGTTTTCCTAATTTAATGAGCATTATTCACTTATTAAATATGACATTTATTATGAGAATTTATGTTCGAATATATATATCAGTAGCTAGAGTAATCAGAAATAGAAATAATAGATTGTTTTCTAAAATTTTCCATACAAATTAAACAATTGTTTAGTTGTATTAAACCACATTAGTTAATATTAACCCTGATAACTTTAAGTTATATAATTTGAGTTGCTATGAGCTTTGTAATGAATTTTATTCTTACTTAATGATTCTAATAAAGAGATGAAGCATTTTTTCCGTGCCGTTGGTATTCAAAATTTTTGCCTACTCATCATAATTGTATATGTATACTCATGTCCATAAATTAAGGATAATGAAGTTCAGGCAAAGAAAGAGACAGAAGCAAAACAAATTTGACTTATTTGTAAAGTCTATTTAATAAACAAAAGGCAAAGAACAAAAAAGATGCTATATGTTTGACATCATTAATAAAAATTGCGATTTTTACACCCTGGAGCAAATTTTAAAAAAGAACCTATTTACAAAAAACAGTATAACATGGTTAGTATGGTGGTTAATATGGAGTATGTCTCCCGGACGATGCAATACAGGCCTTACAACGCCTAGGCATGCCGAGTATCAAATTATCAATCTGATCATGGGGAATATTACACCACTCATCAAGCAATGCCCTCCGAAGTTCCGGTTGACAGGTGGGAGGGGGTTGACGGGCTGCAATTTGTCGGCCAATCATATCCCACACATGCTCTATTGGATTCAAGTCCGGTGAGTATGCTGGACAATCCATACGGGTGATATCCTCCAATTGAAGGCATTCGTCTACAATGTTTGCACGGTGAGGACGGGCGTTGTCATCCATAAACAGAAATTCAGCACCATGGCGTCCCGAAACAAACGTACATGTTGTTCCAGAATGACATCCCGATAGATGTGGCCTGTCATCGTTACCCTCTGAACATGCAGGTCAGTTCTGGAACCAAGAATAATTCCTCCCCAAACAAGCCATCCTGCACCACCGTAACGGTGTCGTTTAATGGTGTTCTCTTGGTGGTAACGGGTACCTGGCGCTCTCCATGTGAAAGTCCGGCGAGAAACAGACTGCAAACTAAACCTGGACTCGTCGGAAAACATCACACAAGACCACTGTTGCGGTGTCCACAATGCATGCTCTCTACTTCAGGTTAACTGCAGGCGGCAGTGAGTTGCGGTAAGTGGAACACATCTGACAGGCCTACTAGATATAGACCAATATGCCCTAAGCGTCTGTACACGGTCTGCCTTGAAACTGTCTTACCGGTAGCTGAAGAGAGCTGACGAGACAGGTCTGATGATGTGCTCCGTCTGTTTCTTTTGGCAGTAAATGCTAAATACCGGTCCTCATTTGGCTTTGTAACTCGACTTGTGCTGTAACATCTACTCACATTACCATCATCTTGGAATCGTTGCCAAAGACTGGAGATGACACTCTGGGCGATTCCAAGTTCATCGGATACTTCCAGGTGGGTACGTCCACATTCCAATCGTCCGATAATTCTACCAAGTAAAAAATCATCCAAATGCTTCCTTTGTGCCATAACTATGCGGTTATTGTACTGAAAGGCTTTTAAAGCGCTTGTGAACAATTTTACTTTTTTGCCACCATTCCTTATATACCCCTCTCTTACACTCTCGTCATTGTGACGTACTATCCGCGCCATCTGGTGGTTTCCTGTAATTTGCATATTCTTCTTGATGTGTGTGATAATTCTACAGTTGAAATTTTTATTTTAGAGTTCAATTTCTGTGTGATTCTGAATTATCCTTAATTTATGAACATGAGTGTATTACCATGCAGGTTATAAAATCATCTGCGTGTGATTATTCCCACTTATTCGTGGACGATTTTTGACACTGTAATTCCCTTTTGGGACATTCCCTGTTTTTTCTAATATATACTTGCGGTACTGTCTCACTACTGGTGACTAGGCCGGTTCTCGGTCGTGATTTCAAGTCACTATTCCCAACTCTCCACTTTTTTGTATATCTTTTTAACATCTTCTACATCTTTCCACCATAGTATTTGGGGTTATAAGCCTCTAAGGCTCCAGGTGCCTCATTTCTTCCTCTTTCCCCCAGGTACCTCATTTCGCACTCTGGCGCTCGGTACCATAGGTTTCGGGTTAGTTCCGGCGCTGTCATGAATATTTGTAGTGGTTCGGAATCCATTTTAAGCCGTAGTTCCCGGCCTCCTATAATTATAGAACTTCACATAGCGCAGTCAGACATCTCACCCACATCATTCCCAAACTGTAGAGGTGCAACTCAACTCTAGGCACAATGATGGGGTGTAGTGTAGTAGTAGTAATATTTGTTGTTGTTATCCTGTCCATGGATTTAAAATATAATTATCAATGTTAGATCAAGTCAAAAGTCTTCACGATAACGGCCGCTAGCAACGGCGCAGATTCACTATACAGAACTTCTCTTAAGTTGGCCTCGATTGGCACCCTACCCAATTGCAAAACATGGGGAGTGAGTGCTGGGCACTCTAGAATGTGCTTAGGTGTTAGGAAAGCGTTGGGGGCAATTTCTGCAGGGGATGTATTCCCTGGTCTTGTCTGGGAGAATCTTCATCCGTCTGTAATGATTAGTTCTGAGTCTGCTAATAACTGATGTCAGCTTCCTAGGTCATTTGAAGTCCGCGATTGATAGTAGTAAATACTTTATTGATTAAAAAAAAATAACTACTGTAAAACACATGTCAGTGACTAGTACGTTTATGTGAAGAAATGAAATAAAGTTATTTTCATTTTTGTATAGTCCCCTTTCATAAAATGAAATTTTCTATTCAATTCTTGGTGTAGGAAATCTATATATATTGATGTTTGATTTCTGAAAACAGCGTTTTGAATGATCTATATATTCCTTACAAGATGTTTTATGTCAAATTCACAAGCAGCTGCTTATTTTAAGAAGTAGTAAAAAAAAAAAAAACACAATTACATTATATTGAATGTTTTTCACAAAAATATTTATTTTCTACGATATCTTATTAAGCTGAAATTCATTTATTTAAAAATTCAGTTTTTAATTTATTATTTAAAAAAAAATGAATATGCTAAGTCGTGGAAGAAAGTTTAGCATGTTAGGGTAAAATTGTAAAATGCTATATCTCTGTAGTGGGAGTTTTAATTGTTCTATGAATTTCTTTTAATATTTTAGGATCTCGGAATTTTCATTATAAAGTAAAATATTATTATTGAGTAGTTAGGTTTAGTCCAAAAATTCTTAATATTGAAGAAAATATTTCATACGAAGTAATTTTATTCTTTTAAAAGTTGCTTTAGTTAATTTAAAACAGAAAAAATATTTTACGGCAATTTCAGAGAAATAAAAAAAGAAATGCAAATTGACAGTTTAGAAACAATTTTTTTATTCAAGAAATATTCAGTTTGCTTAGATTTGAGATTTTACACGAACATTTAAATCAGAAATCTAATTTAGTTTTTTTTTTTCAATTCCTACTAATAGTTCACACTCTTCCTATATATATCTTGTTCAAATTTTCAATCGTTTATAAAATACTTTTTATTCATCCACTCAAATTCAAATACACTTTTTGAACTTGTAGTGGATAACACTTGATGTTAGTACAGTTTTTTCAAACATTAATTCATTAATTAAATTTAATTAATTAATTTAAGATTTTTTTAGATTTAAGTTGCATGTATCTAATAATAGATGGCGCCAGATGTAAGAGGAAAATTTTAACTTTATTTGTATAGTATGAAAGGAATTAAAATTTTTTTGTTAATAATACTTGTTTATCGTATATTACAAAATATATTCTTAATTGAATAAAAAAATATTCAAGTGTGAAAATTGTTAAAGGTATTCATTAATTGAACAGTTTTACAATATGAAAACTTTTTGAATTTAAAAATTATTATTGTTATTTTTACTTATATAATATTTATATGATTGTTTGTTTTTAAATTAAATAATTGATTTCTGAAGAACTGTGGAATCTAATGTCTATTTGATGCTAACTTCTATAGAAGGTCGAAGTTAACTTAAACATATTTTTATTCAAATGAATTGATACAGTTGAGATTTATTTATTGCAAACTTGGTAATAAACTTAGTATTTACAAACATTGAAATTTAAGATTTTTAAAGCTTCTAATACTAGAAAATAGAATTACTTAATTATTTATTAAAGTTATTAAAGATATTTTTCTCAGAACAATAAAAAATATCAAAAAATTCTTGAAATTTTCCTTTAATGTAAAATATCAATTTAAATTGGAGTTTAAACAACTTTCAATTTAATAAAATTTCTTTAAAAGGTATAAAAGTTTGAAAATATATGTAATTTTTTCTCTTCTTAAAATAGCTTAACAGCATACTTTGGCAATATGTTTTTATTATTAATTGTTGTATCGAAAATGAATATCACCACAATATAAAAATATATTATAAAGTTTATAAAAATAAAATACAATATAAAGTTTATAAAAAATTAAATATAAATTTAATTAATAAAATTGATTAAATTTAAATTATTTATATATTAAAAATTAATTAATTTATATACTATATTATTTCTTTAGTGCATATTTATATTAAAAAATTAATTTGATTTGATTTTATAATATATTTATATAAAATAAAAAAATATATATGAAATATATATTTCCACAATGTACGGAAAATAGTGTGTACATAATTTAATTTTTTATAATTATAAATTTTATGATAATTTTATATTTATAAGTTTTTTATATTTTTTTTTATCTAAAAAAATCATTATAAAACGGCACCTCATTAATTAAGATATGCTAGAGGATTAAGAAAAACTTATAAAACCGAACTACAAAAAACATACCTCATTATTTTTTGAAAAAAGATACCTAATTAAAAGTGTATTCCTTATATAATAACGCAATTCTATATAAACAATTGTTTTTTTTTAAAAGATTGTTTTTTTAAGCGTAAGCTTTCAACCAAAATACGTGACCGCTATCAGCTATAATTTTTTTAAGTTTGATTTTTATTTTGAAGAATAATTATTGATTTTTTATATAATACAATTAAAAAATTCATTTAATTTTAAATAATATTAACAGTATCACAAATTGTAATTGTATTTAGCTGACTTTTCATTAGTTAATTATTTTTTCTAATTAATAATTTAGCTATATGTGGTTTTAATTTATTTTTGGGTACAAATTTTTTTCCTTTTTTTTTAAAACCTTTTTTTTTTTTTTTTTTTTTATTAATTTTCGACCTTTTTAAGGAAAAGATTTCAATAAAATTCTTTGATAATTTAAGCAAACACGACAATTTAATGAAAATGGAACATATATTTAACTATAAATCTCTGTCATGAACTTGTAATAAATCTTTAAAATAATACCTTAATTAATAGCCTATAATCCTTAAGAATTGTATGTTATAAACATTGAAATTTTCTAGTAAGGATTATAGGCCGCTGAGTATAATCTGCAGAAATTGTTTTTCGAAAGATTGATTAAAATCAGTTCTACAAAATAATCATATGTTGTTGTTGTCCACTTGATTGATTACACACTAACCAAGATGAGACTAGCAAGATTGATTACACCTATTACTACTCTAAACCAAGCCACGAACCTGTGTGGTCTCATGGTTGAAGGGAAAGGGGGCAGCTTCTACTGCGATGGAGTACCCGTAGGTAGAAGTCTGACTTGGCTCCGTGACTCTATACAGTCATATGAGACAGGGTTCTATTGCATAAAGCGGATTCCGTACCACTACAAACATCCTTTGCACCGGCGGGACTCGAACCCGAAACCTGTGGAACGCAGCGCCAGACACTCGGCCATTCAGGCAAAAATAATCAACTAAAACTAGCGGCCTGGTAGCCAATTGGCTAGCTTTCCGGTTTGGCACCACAGGCTTCAGGTTCGAATCCTGGCGGTGGCATGGATGTTTGTGAGTGGTTCGGAGTCCACGTTAAGCAGTAGGTCCCGGTCTGCTTAGCCTAAATTGTGCATAAGATGACCGTAGAGCGACAAATAAATTAATCCAAATCAATCTACTAAAACTACTTCTTAAAAAAGTTCATGTGACAACAGAATTTTGCTTGACAAAAAAAAAAAAAAAAAAAAAAAAAAAAAAATAAAAATAAAAATAAATAAATAAAAATAAATAAAAAATAAATAAAAAAAAATGAATAAAATAATTAAATAAATAAAAATATATGATCATAAAATATCTACTCGTGGCTGAACTTGAATTGAATTGAACTTGAATATTATAGATGGAAATTGGATGATGTTCCGATACCCGTTGGTAGCTTGCCTTGCAGTCACTGCTTTAAAACCAAGTAGTTTGGAGAAAGTTTGCATTGTTTTCTCCAATCAGACGCTCAAGTTCTATTTTTCCAGATTTTGTAGTTTTTCACTCTTTTTCTGAATTATACATTTTATTTTCTGTAATCTATCAAATGGCCAAAATGTAAGTTTACAATCCTTTACACTTTTCTCTAATTGACTTGTAAAATTATATTTGACTGATTATAATTAAACATAATCTTAAGTTATTCGAGCATTACTTTTCTGAATCTAGAAGTAATGTAGTAAATTCGATCGTAGATCTAATTTTCATTATATAGAATATTGAAATATGCAACGCCCTAGTTACAGATTATTGAAGCATTGCATTGCAATAGCACTATATAGACACGTAAATACTGGATTTTTAATAAAGCCTGTCAAACTTCTATTAATAATTAGGACTTCAGCCAGAAAGTTTCAAAGATCTAAATGGAAAACTTATTATACAGTGGGATTAAATTTGAATTCGTAATTAAACCAGAGTACGAGAAAATTAATCAAGTTCACTGTTAAATATGAAATAAATGCGTTGATGTGCTAATCCTAAATGCGCAGTATTAGAAAGATGCTGATGATTTGGATAGGCAATGACTTTTAAATATGGAATGCAGCATGAAATTTGAAGCCCCAAAATGCACAATTCTCGTCTTCATTAATATTGATGTATTTTAAATCTTAAAATCAATTCTGTACGATTTCGAAATGCCATATGTTAATCCAGCTTTATTTACAGATTAACTTTGTGCATCTTACCCATATTAAATTTAATCTAAATATAACAAGTAGTTTGCTAAACAGAATCTAAATATTTTGAATATTTCTCCACTTTAAAATGTTTACGAGCTCGACTTGTGGCTCAGTGGCAAAGGGCGCCGATGGTGAACAATACGGCGAAGGTTCAATCAGCTAGCGACTTTGATGTAGACAATAGAGAGTTTTTGCATACCATACGTTAGTTATCGTAGGACGTCCGTTAGCTTTTTCTCCCTAGCGCGCATGCTCATAGGAAATTATGTTTCCTAAGAGCATGCGCGCTAGCTCATAGGAAATTATGTTTCCTATGAGCATGCGCGCTAGGGAGAAAAAGCTAACGGACGTCCTACGGTAACTAACGTACGGTATGCAAAAACTCTCTATTAGAGAGTTTCTGTACGGTAACTAACGTACGGTATGCAAAAACTCTCTATTAGAGAGTTTCTGTACGGTAACTAACGTACGGCATGCAAAAACTCTCTATTAGAGAGTTTCTGTACGGTAACTAACGTACGTTATGCAAAAACTCTCTATTGTTTCAAAAATGAGGTGACTGAATGGCGTTTGAAATGTTCATCCTCTTGCCTCGTTAGTCGAACTATCTGAAAGTAGTTCCCCTAAAAGTCTCCCCGGAAACCACTCCTCTCCTTTTTTAGCGTCACGGAGAAGTCAGACTTTTACCTACAGGTGTTCTTTTACAACAGAAGCTACCCTCTTTCTCTTCTTCTATGAGATCTGGCTATTGGTATCACAGGCTTCGGGTTCTAACCCTGGCGGTGGCATGGGTGTTTGTGGATGGTTCGGAATCCACTTCAAACTGTAGGTCCCTGTCTGTTTAGCCCTCGTGCGCTCAAGATGGCCATAGAGCGACAAACCAAACCAAATATTCCATGAGACCACACGGGTTCTTGGACTTGGTCTAGGTGCTGCTGTCGACCAAGTGTTATAAGAAAAAAACTCACGATACAAATAATCTATTACCATTTTAGGGATAACTACTTTTTAATTGATTACAATTGGGATAAAATTTTTAACATGTACTAATTCAAATGTACTTTCTTAACACTTCCGCTTCCGGTCACGTGAGGATTTTGTTGATAGTTATTGCTCAGCCATAGAAATGGGTTTTCCAGAAGACGACTAACTTTTTAATAAGGAATATGATACAGTAGAACCAGTAGTTTAGGTGCCACAGGTTTCGGGTTCGAGTCCCGGCGGTACCATCGATGTTTGTAGACGTTCGGAATCAACTTTAGGAATCAACTTTAGGTTTCAACAGTAGGTCTCGGTCTAATATGATTATAGAGGGTTGGGTGTAGGGGTGACAATCCTACCCTATAAAATGAAAACATTCAAGCGAATTCTTCCTCTGTGTTTGCGAATGTGTGTTCCAGGTGACTCAATTGAGAACCTGGTTGCTCCACAATCCAAACACCTGGCAACTATGGAACTGTTCGCCAATCTTAAAACTAAATATTACTGTTGGTAGTCAAAAATTTGAGCATTTTTGCAAACATTCAATCAAGTAATCATTTTGCAATGATGCCAATGAACAATGTTTTTTTTTCATATCTCAATTTTTTGTGTTCGTGCATCAGCATGCTACTTCCGATCATACATTTCTATACAAAAATTGTATGTTTTCTTGCAAAACATTTTGCTACAATGCAAAAATTTTATGCATGCTGTACCTCCCGTAAAAGCCGGTCCCATTGACCGTTGAATCAATCTGTATATATAGAAGTAGATTTAATTGAAAAAAAAAGAATTGATGTATTCGAAAATAAATATATCATGCTGGTGTTTAAATTACCAGAAATTAATAATACTTATTGAGAATAAGTAATGTTAAACACGTTACGTTCATTATAAAAATGAAATCACTTCGCTTTTATTAATATACAAAATGTGTTTTCTTTTTCAGAGACATAATTGCTATTTTGCTCGAACAATCTTCCAATATTTATTGCTCGCGAATGCGGAAGTATTTCACGCAACAAAAAACATTTCTTTCATTAATCTTTGGTTTTCTTTTCTCTCTTACATGACCGAAAGATATTCTACTCCGGTAAAGAAATGTTCCTCTTCCATCAAAGGAGCATTCACTTCCAATTGCTTCGAAGACTTCTGGAGAATTGTTGAACCAATTGTTTTCTTTTTTAGGGGTAGGGGTAGCTAACTGTACTGGTAAAAGTTTGGAGGCAAATATGGAAGTAGAAAAAGTACATGTTGCGATGATCAGCTTTTGATTGATGACATATGGGAACCGAAAAAATGTATTTCTCTGTTGCAAAATTAGTGTGTTTTATAAGAAATATGTATATAGAATGATTTATGGGTCATGCGACAAATTTTGAGGGGTGGACAAATGTTGAGAACTAAAGCATAAATTTGTATAGGAGTGTCAGAAGTGAAGTGTTGGAGAATGAACACAAGAAATGAGACATGAAAAAAAAAAAACTTTGTTTATGTACAACATTGGGAAGTGCTTCACTGATACAATGTTTACAATAAACGCTCAACATTGCAAACACCAACTTTCATACATGCTTAGTAGCGTCGTATGTGTGAATAGCGATCAGTTCCGAGCATGGGAGGTGTTTTGTGCATGCTTGCAGGCCTAATGGATAAGCGATTTGGTTTGATTTGTCGCTCTATGGTCATCTTATGCACACGAGGGCTAAACAGTCTGGGGACTACAGTTTAATGTGGATTCCGAACCAGGAATAAACCTCCATGCCACCGCCAGAATTCGAACCTGAAGCATGTGGTACCAAAGGCCAGGGCGCTAGCCAATTGGCTACCAGGCCGCCCGAGCGGTAGCGGAGCAACAAGATCCTCATTTGAGTTATCTGGGGTATCATAAACAGCCAGACATAATGACTCAACAGATACCTATCATGTGACGAGTTTCTAGTCCTCTGGCTGGCAACACAGAGTCGCATTCTATTTTATTCTTTCTCTGTTTTGGAGAGTTTATGTTCACTCATGAGACTCCAGATGACTCGAGCCAGGACCTGAGTGCTTGACTATCCAAATGCATGCAAATTAGAATTCTTCAATCCCTCTTTCGACGTCACCAAGTAAGTATGAGAGTTGGTAGTCGCAATTTTGTAAACATTGAATCGATGAAGCACTTTGCACTGATGCCAATACACAATGTTATTCTTTCTGTTTATGCATTAACTTCCAACCATAAATATTAAAATGCATGTTCTAGTAAGCTGTACCTCTCTTTAAAGTCTTAGCCATAACCGTTGAATCATCCTCTATATATAGATAATAGATTTAAGTGAAAAAATAATTGATGTATTCGAAAACAAATATATTATATTGGATTTTTAATTTATCAAAAATTACAAACACTTATTCAGAATAATCAATGTCATTGAAATCATTTCGTTTTTAATAATAGACAAAATGTATTTTCTTTTTCAGAGACATAATTGCTATTTTGCTCGAACAATCTTCCAATATTTATTGCTCGCGAATGTGGAAGTATTTCACGCAACAAAAAACATTTCTTTCATTAATCTTTGTTTTTTCCCTCTCTTATATAACCGAGAAATATTCTATTCCGGTAAAGAAATGTTCCTCTTCTATCAAAGGAGCATTCACTTCCAATTGCTTCTAAGACTTCTGGAGAATTGTTGGGCGAATTTTTTTTTTGGGGGGCGGGGTAGGGGTAGGGGGAGCTAACTGTACTGGTAAAAGTTTGGAGGCAAATATGGAAGTAGAAAAAGTACATGTTGCGATGATCAGCTTTTGATTGATGACATATAAGAACCAAAAAAATGTATTTCTCTGTTGCAAAATTAGTGTGTGCTATAATAAATATGTATACAGAAGGATTTATGGGCCATGGGACAAATTTTGTAGAGGGGTACAACTTACTAAAGCATACATTTTTTCAATTGATAGAAGTGACTCGTTCAGAAATGAAAACAAGAAGTGAGACATTAAACATCATTGCAAAGTGCTTCTTTGATTCAATGTTTACAATAAATTTTAGAAATTAGGAAATTAGGCGTTAAACTAAAAAATTTGTTTATTTGCAACATCAATGCGAAGGGCTTCTTTGATTTGATGTTTACATTAAATTTTAGAAATTAGGAAATTAGACATTAAACTAAAAACATTGTTTATTTGCAACATCATTGCAAAAGGGCTTCTTTGATTCAATGTTTACAATAAATTTTAGAAATTAGGAAATTAGGCGTTAAACTAAAAAATTTGTTTATTTGCAACATCAATGCGAAGGGCTTCTTTGATTTGATGTTTACATTAAATTTTAGAAATTAGGAAATTAGACATTAAACTAAAAACATTGTTTATTTGCAACATCATTGCAAAGGGCTTCTTTGATTCAATGTTTACAATAAATTTTAGAAATTAGGAAATTAGGCGTTAAACTAAAAAATTTGTTTATTTGCAACATCAATGCAAAAGGGCTTCTTTGATTTGATGTTTACATTAAATTTTAGAAATTAGGAAATTAGACATTAAACTAAAAACATTGTTTATTTGCAACATCATTGCAAAAGGGCTTCTTTGATTCAATGTTTACAATAAATTTTAGAAATTAGGAAATTAGGCGTTAAACTAAAAAATTTGTTTATTTGCAACATCATTGCGAAGGGCTTCTTTGATTTGATGTTTACATTAAATTTTAGAAATTAGGAAATGAGACATTAAACTAAAAACATTGTTTATTTGCAACATCATTGCAAAGTGCTTCTTTGATTCAATGTTTACAATTAATTTTAGAAATTAGGAAATTAGGCGTTAAACTAAAAAATTTGTTTATTTGCAACATCATTGCAAAGGGCTTCTTTTATTTGATGTTTACATTAAATTTTAGAAATTAGGAAATGAGACATTAAACTAAAAACATTGTTTATTTGCAACATCATTGCAAAGTGCTTCTTTGATTCAATGTTTCCAATAAATTTTAGAAATTAGGAAATTAGACGTTAAACTAAAAAATTTGTTTATTTGCAACATCATTGCAAAGGGCTTCTTTGATTCAATGTTTACAATTAATTTTAGAAATTAGGAAATTAGGCGTTAAACTAAAAAATTTGTTTATTTGCAACATCATTGCAAAGTGCTTCTTTGATTCAATGTTTCCAATAAATTTTAGAAATTAGGAAATTAGACGTTAAACTAAAAAATTTGTTTATTTGCAACATCATTGCAAAGTGCTTCTTTGATTCAATGTTTACAATTAATTTTAGAAATTAGGAAATTAGGCGTTAAACTAAAAAATTTGTTTATTTGCAACATCATTGCAAAGGGCTTCTTTGATTTAATGTTTACATTAAATTTTAGAAATTAAGAAATGAGACATTAAACTAAAAAATTTGTTTATTTGCAACATCATTGCAAAGTGCTTCTTTGATTCAATGTTTACAATAAATTTTAGAAATTAGGAAATTAGACGTTAAACTAAAAAATTTGTTTCCATTTTCTAAGACATCATTGCAAAGGGCTTCTTTAATTTGATGTTTACATTACTTTTAGAAAAAAATTAGACATTAAACTAAAAAATTGTTTATTTGCAACATCATTGCAAGGGCTTCTTTGATTCAATGTTTACAATAAATTTTTAGAAATTAGGAAATTAGGCGTTAAACTAAAAAATTTGTTTATTTGCAACATCAATGCGAAGGGCTTCTTTGATTTGATGTTTACATTAAATTTTAGAAATTAGGAAATTAGACATTAAACTAAAAACATTGTTTATTTGCAACATCATTGCAAAGGGCTTCTTTGATTCAATGTTTACAATAAATTTTAGAAATTAGGAAATTAGGCGTTAAACTAAAAAATTTGTTTATTTGCAACATCATTGCAAAGGGCTTCTTTGATTTGATGTTTACATTAAATTTTAGAAATTAGGAAATTAGACATTAAACTAAAAACATTGTTTATTTGCAACATCATTGCAAAGGGCTTCTTTGATTCAATGTTTACAATAAATTTTTTAGAAATTAAGGAAATTAGGCGTTAAACTAAAAAATTTGTTTATTTGCAACATCAATGCGAAGGGCTTCTTTGATTTGATGTTTTACATTAAATTTTAGAAATTAGGAAATTAGACATTAAACTAAAAACATTGTTTATTTGCAACATCATTGCAAAAGGGCTTCTTTGATTCAATGTTTACAATAAATTTTAGAAATTAGGAAATTAGGCGTTAAACTAAAAAATTTGTTTATTTGCAACATCATTGCGAAGGGCTTCTTTGATTTGATGTTTACATTAAATTTTAGAAATTAGGAAATTAGACATTAAACTAAAAACATTGTTTATTTGCAACATCATTGCAAAGGGCTTCTTTGATTCAATGTTTACAATAAATTTTAGAAATTAGGAAATTAGGCGTTAAACTAAAAAATTTGTTTATTTGCAACATCAATGCGAAGAAGGCTTCTTTGATTTGATGTTTACATTAAATTTTTTTTAGAAATTAGGAAATTAGACATTAAACTAAAAAACATTGTTTATTTGCAACATCATTGCAAAGGGCTTCTTTTGATTCAATGTTTACAATAAATTTTAGAAATTAGGAAATTAGGCGTTAAACTAAAAAATTTGTTTATTTGCAACATCAATGCGAAGGGCTTCTTTGATTTGATGTTTACATTAAATTTTAGAAATTAGGAAATTAGACATTAAACTAAAAACATTGTTTATTTGCAACATCATTTGCAAAGGGCTTCTTTGATTCAATGTTTACAATAAATTTTAGAAATTAGGAAATTAGGCGTTAAACTAAAAAATTTGTTTATTTGCAACATCATTGCGAAGGGCTTCTTTGATTTGATGTTTACATTAAATTTTAGAAATTAGGAAATGAGACATTAAACTAAAAACATTGTTTATTTGCAACATCATTGCAAAGTGCTTCTTTGATTCAATGTTTACAATTAATTTTAGAAATTAGGAAATTAGGCGTTAAACTAAAAAATTTGTTTATTTGCAACATCATTGCAAAGGGCTTCTTTTTTCCGATGTTTTACATTAAATTTTAGAAATTAGGAAATGAGACATTAAACTAAAAACATTGTTTATTTGCAACATCATTGCAAAGTGCTTCTTTGATTCAATGTTTCCAATAAATTTTAGAAATTAGGAAATTAGACGTTAAACTAAAAAATTTGTTTATTTGCAACATCATTGCAAAGGGCTTCTTTGATTCAATGTTTACAATTAATTTTAGAAATTAGGAAATTAGGCGTTAAACTAAAAAATTTGTTTATTTGCAACATCATTGCAAAGTGCTTCTTTGATTCAATGTTTCCAATAAATTTTAGAAATTAGGAAATTAGACGTTAAACTAAAAAATTTGTTTATTTGCAACATCATTGCAAAGTGCTTCTTTGATTTAATGTTTACAATTAATTTTAGAAATTATGAAATTAGGCGTTAAACTAAAAAATTTGTTTATTTGCAACATCATTGCAAGTGCTTCTTTGATTCAATGTTTCCAATAAATTTTAGAAATTAGAAAATGAGACGTTAAACTAAAAAGAGTTGGTTTATTTGCAACATCATTGCAAAGTGCTTCTTTGATTCAATGTTTACAATTAATTTTAGAAATTAGGAAGTTAACGTTAAACTAAAAATTTGTTTATTTGCATGTTCATTGCAAAGGGCTTCTTTGATTTAATGTTTACATTAAATTTTAGAATCATGAGACATTAAACTAAAAATTTGTTTATTTGCAACATCATTGCAAAGTGCTTCTTTGATTCAATGTTTACAATAAATTTTAGAAATTAGGAAATTAGACGTTAAACTAAAAAATTTGTTTATTTGCAACATCATTGCAAAGGGCTTCTTTAATTTGATGAAATCACTTCGTTTTTATTAATATACAAAATGTGTTTTCTTTTTCAGAGACATAATTGCTATTTTGCTCGAAAAATCTTCCAATATTTATTGCTCGCGAATGCGGAAGTATTTCACGCAACAAAAAACATTTCTTTCATTAATCTTTGTTTTTTTTCCCTCCCTTATATAACCGAGAAATATTCTATTCCGGTAAAAAAATGTTCCTCTTCTATCAAAGGAGCATTCACTTCCAATTGCTTCTAAGACTTCTGGAGAATTGTTGGGCGAATTTTTTTTTTTTTTGGGGGGAGGGGGAGGGGGCTGACTGTACTGGAAAAAGTTTGGAGACATATATGGAAAGTAGAAAAAATAACAGTTGCAATGAGCATCTTATGATGGATGACATATGGAAACCAAGAAATACATTTATCTGTCACAAAATTAGTGTGTGCTATAATAAATATGTATACAGAATGATTTATGGGCCATGGGACAAATTTTGTAGAGGGGTACAACTTACTAAAGCATACATTTTTTCAAGTGATAGAAGTGACTCGCTCAGAAATGAAAACAAGAAGTGAGACATTAAACATCATTCCAAATTGCTTCTTTGATTCAACGTTTACAATACATTTTAGAAATTGAGACATGAGACAATAAACTGAAAACATTGTTTTTTTGCAATGTCATTGCAAATTGCTTCTTTGATTCTATGTTTAAAATAAATTTTAGAAATTAGGAAATGAGACGTTAAACTAAAAAATTTGTTTATTTGCAACATCATTGCAAAGTGCGTCTTTGATTTGATGCTTACATTAAATTTTAGAAATTAAGAAATGAGACATTAAATTAAAAACATTATTTATTTATAGCATCATTGCAAAGAGCTTCTCTGATTTGATGTTTACATTAAATTTTAGAAATTAAGAAATGAGACATTAAATTAAAAACATTGTTTATTTACAGCATCATTGAAAAGTACGTCTTTGATTCAATGTTTACAATAAATTTTAGAAATTAGGAAATAAGACATTAAACTAAAAAATTGTTTATTTGCAACATCATTGCAAAGTGCTTCTTTGATTTTAAGTTTACATTAAATTTTAGAAATTAAGAAATGAGACATTAAACTGAAAACATTGTTTATTTACAGCATCATTGCAAAGTACGTCTTTGATTCAATGTTTACAATAACATTTAGAAATTAGGAAATGAGACGTTAAACTAAAAACATTGTTTATTTGCAACATCATTGCAAAGTGCTTCTTTGATTTTAAGTTTACATTAAATTTTAGAAATTAAGAAATGAGACATTAAACTGAAAACATTGTTTATTTACAGCATCATTGCAAAGTGCGTCTTTGATTTGATGCTTACATTAAATTTTAGAAATTAAGAAATGAGACATTAAATTAAAAACATTGTTTATTTACAGCAGCATTGCAAAGAGCTTCTTTGATTTGATGTTTACATTAAATTTTAGAAATTAAGAAATGAGACATTAAATTAAAAACATTGTTTATTTACAGCATCATTGCAAAGTACGTCTTTGATTCAATGTTTACAATAAATTTTAGAAATTAGGAAATGAGACGTTAAACTAAAAACATTGTTCTTTTGCAACATCATTGAAAAGTGCGTCTTTGGTTCAATGTTCACAATAAATTTTTAAATTATGGTCACCAACAGTTATATAAAGCTTGGTTGCGTCGCAGGAGTCATTGGTTAATAGTTCCAAAGATGCCAGGCATTTTGCAATTGCAATTGGTAATCAAGCAACGAGGACCTCAATTGAGTCAGCTGGATTCTCGTAAATGAATACACAGTTGCAAACGCAGAGTAAAAATACAATGCATGATTTAGTAAGCTGTACTTCCGTTTAAAGTTTGTCCGTTGAATCATCCAGTGCATATAAATAGATTAAAATGAAAAACAAGTAATATAAAAATAAATTTAAAGCTAATTCCTACTTTTTTTCCCACTATATTGCAGAAAAGTGAAATAAAGTTGAAATTTTCCTTTTCTTCTGGCGCCATCTATTATAGATACATGTAACTTAAATCTAAAAAAAAAAACCAAAATTAATTAATTAAATTTAACTAATGAATTAATATTTGAAAAAAACTGTATTAATATCCAGTGTCATCCACTACAAGTTCAAAAAAAATGTATTTGAACTTGAGTAGGATGAATAGAAAGTATTTTATGAACGATTGAAAATTTGAAAAAGATATATATAGGGAGAGTGTGAGCTAATAGTAGGAATTGAAAAAAATAATTGATGTATTCGAAAATAAATGCATTACATTAGATTTATAATTTACCAAAATTTAATAACCATATTGAGAATAATCAATGGCAATGGAATCATTTCGTTTTTACTAACATACAAAATGTGTTTTCTTTTTCAGAGACATAATTGCTATTTTGCTCGAACAATCTTCCAATATTTATTGCTCGCGAATGTGGAATTATTTCACGCAACAAAAAACATTTCTTTCATTAATCTTTGCTTTTCTTTTCTCCCTTATATAACCGAGAAGTATTCTATTCCGGTAAAGAAATGTTCCTCTTCTATCAAAGGAGCATTCACTTCCAATTGCTTCGAAGACTCCTGCAGATTTGTTGCCAGAATTGTTATTTTTTTTGGGGAAGGAGAGGGGACCTAACTGTACTGGGAAAAGTCTGGAGGTAAATATAGAAGTACAAAAAAGTACATGTTGCGATGATCATTCTTTTGATAGATGACATATGGATTAAAAAATGCATTTCTATGTCGCAAACTTAGTGTGTGTTATAATAAATACATATATAGAGTGATTTATGGGACAAATTTTGACTGTGGTACAGCTTACAGTTTTCGTCGGAAGTGACAAGTTGAGGAACGAACACAAGAAATGAGACATGAAAATAAAAACATTGTTTATTTACAACATCATTGCAAATTGCTTTCTGTGATTCAATGTTTACAATAAATGCTCAAAATTGCGACCACCAACTGCCATACATGCTCGGTAGTTAAGAAGGAGTGATTGGCGGTCAATTCTGAACATGCCAGGTGTTTTGTACATGGTTGCAGTCCTAATGGATAGCGGTTTGGTTTGATTTGCCGCTCTATGGTCATCTTGTACACAATAGAGCTAAACAGGCAAGGACCTACAGTATAAAGTGGATTCCTGCTTTAGTGGACATGTGTTGTCAGTATGAATTATTATGCTTTCTTCATCCTTCACGTGTATAATACTGTCTCCGCATAAGACATCTTATATATCCCAGGTGAATTTATATGGAATTAGTGAAAAAAAACCTGTCGTAACTGGAATATATATAAGATAATTCAAAGGTCATGGGACAAACGACGCGTTGAGGCTCAAACACAAAAAGAAGAAGAATATTTCATAATTTCATAATATAACTACGAAATGTTTCTTTGATTCAAGATTTACAATAAATGCAGAAAACTGCAGCCACCAGTAACCATACTTACTTGGTAGTGTCGAAGGAGTGTTTGGCGAACGGTTCTAATGATGCCAAGCATTTCGCACACGCTTGAAGCTGAAATGGATATTGGAGATACGAGATCCTCAAGTGAGAACAGGAGTTTTGTCAACGATTAAACAGTTACAAACACAATGCGAGAATAATTTAGAGTGCGTATAGAAGTTGGCAGCTCGAGGAATTAAAACCTGTCACGTGACGGACATGAATTAAGCATTGTGCCTGCCTGTTTGTCAAAATTTGTTTGAAAGTGTGTCCGTTCTTCAACGCGTCCTTTCCTACCATACATTTCTATACATAAAATGCACGTTTTATTAAGCTTCACCCTCTCTCAAAGTTTTTCCCATGACCTTGAATCACACTATATACCTGTATATAATACAAGATAATTAACCATTTGTCTAGATTTCTTAAAAGATAAACATTAAGGAACTCCAATTTGCATTTTGTTTTTCTTTTAGTTTGAATAATTTTATAGCATAACTAAAGATTACGAAAAATGAAAATGCATTCTTAACAATATTTTATTATTTTTTTTATGATTCATTTTGCTTTTTAATCCATTGTTATCCCTATTCCATTACCCCTTATGTTATTTTTGCACTCATGCATTTTACATTTCATCCTACTAAATAACAAATAAAATTAATGGGAACGATTTTATTCCCTGCATATTGCTATTTTATTAAAATATCTTCAAATTAGTATTCAGCAGTGTTAAATTACAATATTTTAACCGACGAGAAATGATCTCGATCATTCAGTAGGAGCGGAACTTCATCTAATTATTAATATTCCTTTGCCTAACAAATTGGATCGAATAGGTGAAGCCGGATATTGGTTTTCTTGCCCATCGATAATAAGGGAGTGAATCCATACATGCGATGATCTTATTGTACTTCTTCCAGTGATGTGTGAAAGTTCTCTTTTGGGCAGCTCGATGCTGCTCTCGGTAATAGTTCGTCAATGGAAATGAGTTCCTCCACATGAGATAATGGGCAAAAATGCATCAGGTTCATTTATTTTTATACCCTCTTGAGACCCATTCAGTTGGATATTTATATTATGTAGAAAAAGACATGGCAGTTTCAGGTCTTAAAATAGATGCAGAACACATGATAACATATATGGCATGTGATAGCATGACGCATGATAATATACATGACATGTGATAGAATGACACATGACATGCATGACATGTGATAGCGTGACACATGATAACATACATGATCTTAAAATACATAATCCATTACTGCCATCTGGCAGACAAACATAACATTTCTATTCTACAAGAATTTCAAAGTGGCAGCCAACAATAATTGAAGTTATGCAAACAGTTTTAATTTAGTTTTTTTATACTTTTGCATAGTGTTTTAGTGCATAATCCCTCCGTCCATAATATTAGTTGTAAATGAATATTTAAACTGTGATTATTGGTGAATGCAACTGTAAAGTTGTGTTGTAGATCAAAATTGAGAAGCCTTCAATCAAAATCAATGTTTCATCACATCTGTCATTTATTTTGATACATCTTAGTAGCAAGGCAATATTTAAACAGGAATTATTGGCGAATGCTGCTGCAAAGTTATGTTGTAGCGCAAAATTGAGAAGGATTCCTTCACAATCAATGTTTCATGATATCTTCCATTTATTTTGACACATCTTTCAATTTTTAGGTTAAATTATCTATTATGAATTATATCTGTTTTTATAATTTCATCCAATGATCAAAATCAATTGTTTTATTTCAATTGAATATCAACCCATTGTAATCGTAAGATGAAAAAAAGTGAGTTTTCAAACAAAGAGTTGCGATTGTCCAGTTCTTGATGTATCAAAAGAAAATCGAAAAGTTGCAGAAAATGCAATTCCGTTAGATGGAAAACAATTTAAGTGCAACAGAATCACCTAATCAAGAATTTGGAATGTAGTGACGAGATGACGAGTCCTAGAGATTTGCGGCTTACGGTATCATGAATAGCAACATAATTTTGTTGTATGCATTATTGATATGTCATATAATCGCAAAAAGTATTTCCAAGAATAAAAAAAAAATGAAACAAGAAATTATTGTTTTATATTAGTATATATGACTCTATTTTATTAACTTCATTTAATAATGTCTTTTTCGTACCAGTCCTACTTCTCTCATTTCGTTGAACAGTTTTTTTCCTTTCTAGAATGGAAATTATAGACTGTTGTGCTGTTCACACTCGGTCATCGGGACAGGGCAAGTTCACCTGTCAGAGGAAATCATCTAAAACAAGTAAAAAAAAAAAAAAAAAAGAAGAAAGAAGGAAGAAATGATCAAGTGTCACTGTCTGTTCCAATTCGTCTTTTGAACTCCCCAATCTGCTGTCTACAGATACCTACATTTCCTGAAACAATTTCGTGATAGATTTGTCCAGCAGTAGACAGAGTAGTAGGTAGGGATTCTGCCAAAAAAATAAAAGTAAGCAAATTTGAAACGTATAACAATGCAAAGTCTTGATAAAAAAAAATCCTAATAAGTTCTTTTCCTCATCAGTTACTGTCATCTTTTCATCATCAGTTACTGTCATCTTTTCATCATCAATCACTAACCTTCTCATTTTTCATCATCAATCAGTAATCCTCTCATCTTTCTATCATCAGTCACTAATCCACTGACCTTTTATTCTGTAATTCTTTGGCCATTTCTTGATGTGTGGATGTCAAATTTGGTCCTCCACGATGAATAATATTTGTGACATAAAAACTCTTCTTAAAAAACTTCTTAAACACATCTTAGATCTTAAACGCTTCTTATAAAACGTCATTTGGCTTCATGCCAATCCTTTCATAAGGGCCTAAAAAATTTTGGTCATATATATATATGTATATACAAATACCTACAACAAATTGAGTATGGAATGGTCTTTTGGAAGGCAACTTTGTCTTCAACTGAATAAACTAGTATCACCTTTCTGTGTCTGTTGTGCTGTTTCTTGTACCACGTTATAGCTTTAAAATGTTCCTTTTAGCTTTAAAATGCTGTTTTGACTTACGTAAATGTTCTTTGTAAAGAAATGTTGATTGTAAATATTCATCATCTTTGTAATCATCATCATCATCATTATCTCCAGCTTTCTTTTGTTGAACTTTGTTTCCTTTTATTCCCTTAAATGGCTACAAAGCTATTTTTACTTTAACTAGAATATGCTGTTTCTCTGCATTTAAGAAAATGTTATTATTTGTTTGGATTTTCCTCTTTGTTATTCAAGTTACTTGATGTGGAATATACTACTATTAATTTTTGTCTATCGATGACAACTTCTTTGTTTGCTTCAAAAGATTTATAAGATCCTCAGCATATGTAGGAAATTGATAGTTGCAGACTTGAAAACTATTGTTAAAGTGTTGAATGTCATAGAAAAAATACTTGGCAACATCTACAACAGTAGCATCGAGAGAAATGTTTCATAGAGTTTGTTTTCGTTAATTTTAAGATCACTATTCTTTGGGTGTGTTCAGCAGTTAAGTTAGTGTTCAGCAGTTAACTACAAAACTTATTGTTTTTCAATTTTTCGAAATTGCTTGTAGCTTTAGCTTCAGATTCAAAACATAAA
Source organism: Caerostris darwini (assembly GCA_021605075.1). Lineage (NCBI taxonomy): Eukaryota > Metazoa > Arthropoda > Arachnida > Araneae > Araneidae > Caerostris > Caerostris darwini. Next base: position 434,941 of record BPLQ01013300.1, on the reverse strand, counting down.
AATGAATATGCTGTTTTATTCATTTTAGAACAACGTGTGTTTGGTATTATAATACTATTAATATCTGTAGATAAAGCTCTTAGTTCTTCTGAGTTAACATGTTTTGGAAATTTTCAACTGAATATTCTGAAAATAAGGAATATATCGTAAAAATGTCTCGCTATAAATATATTAAAAAACTGAATTATTGTTAAATTTTCTATGACAGTAATTTATTAAAGAAAAGCATTAGATAGATATTGGACTTTTGTTATTTAATATACAGTATAGCAATTATTGGATAATAAAAGTATTGGATTTATTTCAAAAATCTGTCTTGGGAATGACAGATTTTTCAAATAAATCTTAATGTTATGTGCATTAAAAAATTAAATTTAATTTAATTAAAGAAGAATTTCAGAATTAATTTAAATTTAAATTAAATTCGATTAAATTTTATTTTGATTATTAAAATCACTAGCATGATTTAACTACTTTTTTAGCACAAAACATGTCTTTCTCAAAATTAAATCTTCATCAGATTAGAAAAAAATGTACATAAAAATATTTAATAATTAAAAGATATTCAATATAATTTTTCATAAGAAACACACTTATATATATTAATTTTTTATTGTTTATTGCAATGTTTAAAGTTTAAGATTGTTCTTAAAAATTTTTCTGAAGTACTTTGTTTTTGTTTTTTTGGAACTGGATATTGGCTATAATTAACAGATAGATATTGTGCTTGATACTATGTACTATGATCCTATTGTTTAGATAATTAAAAAAAAAAAACTTAAAACGGAAAATAATCTGAATCAAATGAATAATAAAATGTATTAAAGTTTATATTTCAAAATAAATCTATATCACTAAGTATTTTTATATTGCTTGTTCATTAATAAGAAAATTTGAATGTAAAATATGAAAAAAGCTTTGAAGGTTTTAAAATGTCTGAAAAGTTTAAAATCATTTTAAATAAATAAATTAATTACTTTAACTAAATAGAGTGTGTTAATAGTGTAGATAATTAACAGTATAGATTTCTATTGATAGAGTTTTCCGTCAATTATGTTAATTGATCAAATTTTAAATACATAGAAAATAATTTTTTGTTTCATTTCTTTTTGACAATAGAGAAAAGAAAAATTGTATTGATAATAAAAATAATTTTATATCATTTGCCAACTTCTTTGTCTAATTCCATAATTATTAAGTGGCATATACTTAATAATTTATTTTAATTTTAATTAAATGCAATGTAAACAGGGTAAAAATGAATTAGTATACATTGGCTTTCGTTATTGATGCTAGAATTGTATTTTCCCGGTCGTAAAATGCAATATAATAAAATTTTAAGTTTCCAAATTTAATTAACAATCTTCAATTCTTTCCCAGTCTACAAAGTGGGTTTAAATGACTCCACGAAGAATAAATCAGAATTCAATGACTCAATTTTCAAGAAAGTTGTTAAGGAACTTCCAATCAGCCATAGAAACTACAGCCAAGGTCAATTGGCAAAGCCAACAAGTATCCGAATCAACACCACGAATAGATATTTATCTTGCTAATAGACTATAAAAACAACTAGCTTGTTTCCCCAAGAGAGAGAGAAAGGAGACATCGATTGAAGCACTCAAGGACGTTAGCAACTATAAAGTTATTTACTAGATAAATGAATCATGAAACATTACTGATTTCAGCCCAAGACATACTTTTTCATTTAATTTAATACAATCATCTCTTTATGGTTTATTTATTTTAGTTTTCAATAATAATTTAAATTAACTGACCACGATCAGAGCCGTAATTTTTAGATAATCTATAAGATTTTTATTAACTTAGGTATATATGCGTGCGTGTATGTGGATAAATGCGAATAAGCATTTATATGTGTAAGATTGTGCGTGTATGTATATAGATTTGTGCTAGTATACATGCATGTGTCAGTTTATGGTAAATGTATAGGGTGATTATAAAAAAAACGTTCTCGATACACGAGTTCTCAGCTATCGTCACAGAAATTGAATAACATTTTGGTTCAAGGTACTTTGAAGTATGTGTTTAAGAATTATATGAAAAACCAACAGTTAAACTCTAAACAGTTACATGATTTCATAAAATTTCAAAAAGCAACACCTATTTTATTGATTGGATAGCCAATAAATGCCCCGAATCAACCAAAAGCAAAACATTTTAATGCATTTTACAAATTTTCCACGTGACATCCTTCCCAAACAATGATAATTTGTATGCGACAGGTATCGTGTAGCACTTATCATCTATGAATTTTCTGGCATATGACATAAATATGCGAGCCAGTTACCTCTAAAAGTCCTCCAAAAAGGCATTGTTCTTCCTCCATCACAATGTCGGTGGGCTGTTCGTGGTATACTCAAGGTCCCCCGATGTTCCGTAATCACCTTTATAACTTGTAGGGATGTACATGGACCTAGGTACCGGGTTGAGAAAAGCAAAGAAAGCAAGAAAAAGCAATGAGAGCCGAGAAAAGGAAGGGAAAGAAAGAAGTGATTAAAGAGTGAATTAGGACAACAAACAAGATAATGTAGAGGTAGCCCCGAATGTAGTACGCGAAGAGAGATCAGAAAAAGATCATGAGGTCGACAGTGCAGAGGAGGTTTACGAGATCTCGGACGTTTGAGAGTGCTGAGAGGGTAACAAAGTAAGAATAAAATAGAGTGCGCATTGTGGTTACCACTCAAAGGAATTGCAATTCGTCACGTAATAGATATCTGTTTGAGCATTGTGCCTGAGTGTTGAGAGGAAATTGTTGAAAGGATGGAGGTTTAAAAGCACATTCGTTCATCAACATGTCACTTCCTACCATGTATTCAAAGTGGTTGAAGAGAGAATTCGGACCCCAAACAAGATAAAGCGGCTTCCACAAATGTGGCGGGCGAAGAGAACTTAGGAAGAGATCATGATGTCCACATGACCGAGGAGGTTTGAGAGATCTAGGAGATTTGATAATGTTGAGAGAGCATGCCGGTGTTCCAGCTGGTTTATTTTACTGTATATCTCATTGAAAATATTCACCAATAAAATTGTGTAAGGCTTGTTAGATGGAAACTTCGAATGTTTCACCCGCCCAATGCAGAAGACAAGCTTGAAATCCATACTGTGTTGATATGGTTTAGCCTTTAAGAATTCTAATTATCATTTTATTATATATTTTAATATCAGACGTAGTGACTTTTTTACGTAACACTTCATTACATTTTTCACTTATCCTTTTTCATTAGAAATTTTTGCACACCACCATTAGGTTTGAAATTTTACCGAACCACAGAAATTCAAATATTCTTCATTTTGTAAAAAAAAATTAAAAAAAAAAAAAAAAACATGGTATAACAATATACAGTATGAGTTTAAAATAAATAAATATGTCATTTTCTTTTATCCAAAACATGTTCGTTCCCAGGAAAAAATATCGTTTTGCCAATATAGAAACACTATACTCTGCTGCTAAATCTCATGGCTTTAGAAAACTATAGGAAATAGTTATATTTTGTTTTGTAATAATAAAAAATATATTGACGTAGCAGCAGTGAACTGAATTTAATGCTGACTCAATTTCAAAACATGTAACTTTTTTTTCATGTTAGCTATAAATTTGTACCGAAATTACACCCTGCCAATTCCAATCATTCAAGTATATAAGCAAAGAAAAAAAAAGTTTTGCTGTCATGCTTTTCTAACAAATATCTATTTCGATGGATAAACATTTTATTTGTTGTAACTAAAAGCTCTATTCGGTTTTGAAAGGCCTTAAATGCTGTCAAACTTTTTCATCTTTTTGACACTTAAAGTCTGTATTGATCTGATTATTGGTTAATAGATTTTTTGTTAGCAGTAGTGCCATTTTTCTAAAATTACATTTCCTATTTTTAAAATGCCTTAATAATTTTTGACAGTTTATTGGTCATTTTTGCTTTGTATAAAGTTGAGCTATGAAGCAATTAAAATTTATCCATTGGATAAATGTATAGTGGATAATGAATAAGTTTTAATTGCTTCATAGCTCAAATTTATATAAAATAACAATAATCAATAAACTGTCAAAAATTATTAAGAAATTTTAAAAATGTGAAGAGCAATTTTAGATAGATAGATTGTAAGAAAAATCTCTAAATATTTTCATGTTTGTTCCATCTTCAACATTTCCAAAAATGTTCCACATTCTATATGATATTGTTTAAAATCATTTGAATTAATTTAGAAGTAAGTAGTGGTTGTTACTAAAGAGTTGATGTGTTTTCGCCTTTGAGAAATCTCAAATAATTATTGCCATTGATTATATATTTGAATGCCACAAAGGTAGTGAATGTTTTCAAAAAGTGAGCAAGAATTCTGGAATTAAGAACAATACCATAAAATAAGTTATTATTTTAGAATGTCCATCAATTTAACCATATCTCATTCGGCATTCAAAGGTTAGAAATGTAACAGGTTAAGTATTATGCAGAATATACTCGAGGCCTTCTACAATGCTGCCCCCACATTTTGTCACTTCGAATTTGAATGCAATTATCAAAGAGCGGCATCATCAAGTGATTCAACCCTCGTCTTCAAGAACAATAGAAGGAATTTCCGGTCAATTATCGTACCACAATTGTAAGACCAAATAGATGTGTGAGTTATGTTGAGGAAATGTTGAGCTGAGGTTGAGGAAACAGTTATTACTCAATAATTTGAATATAAAACATAACATTTTGAAAAAAAAATTGAATAAAAAACATCGATTTGAAATTTTTTTGAATACAACAATTTAAAAGGATGTATGTCGTGAACTACTAATTGTACCATTAATTGTTGTAAGGCATGTCTTGTGGGCTGCATCGATGGACGCTGTTACTCATTCAATACTAATCAGGGGGCCCGTGTAGCTTCAAGACATGCTACGTATGCTAGCTGCACTATCCACACAACGCTATACAATCAAATGAGACTGGGACATACGGTTTTAAGTGAATTCCGAACCACTACAAACATCCAGGGCACAGCCGGGACTTGAACCCGAAACCTGTGGCAACGACCGCCAGATACTCGGCCATCAGACCTCTTAACAGACATTATGTGCAAATCTCCACTCAGTCTACTCACTCTTCGATGTTACGAATACCCAGTAGACTACAAACGAAAGGCGATTGCTAAAGTATGATTGGATCATAAATATTTTTCAATAAAAAAATTTCCTTTTGTATTTTGTAAGATACAGAAAGTATTAATGGCCCAACTCGGGGCTCAGTGGCAACGAGCTCTGCTTGTGAGCATTATGACGGAGGTTCAATTCGCTGGCGGCTGCTATGAATGAGTCAGAGAAGTCACGAGAAATTCTGAGAAGACTCGATGGCGTTTGTGATGTTCAGTATCTTGCCTCTTGAATCCGATTACCTGGCCAGAATTTTCCTCATACGATACGCAAATGTGGATAGTTTCCTCTAAAAGCCTTTCAGGAAGGCATTGCTCCCCTTCTTCAGCGTCATGGCGAAAAGTCAGACTTTTATCTACAGATGCTCCATTTAAACAGAAGCTGCCCCCACATTCCCTCCTTCCATAAGACCATATGGATTCTTGGACATAGTCTAGATGTTGCTATCTACCAAGTTAATATTTTTAATTGCGTCAAGGACTGTGTCGTATTGGCCATGTCCCCACCTACGAACGCATTACCCAGGGTGCACGTGTAGCTTGAAGATATGCTACGGAAGAGAATAACATTAATCCCACAACGCTCTATGACCATATTAGATTGGATAAAAAAACTTGGATTCCATTTTAAGTGGATTCCGAACCATTACAAACATCCATCGCACCGCCAGAACTCGAATCCGAAACCTGTGGCTCCGAGCACCAGAGAGCTAGTTACTCGGCCATCAAACCCCTGCTGTTCACCAAGTGGAATAAGAAAGAACATGTCTTAACCAAATTTTACCTTAAAAACTAAAACATTCTTCTTCTTCATTGACACAACAACCCCATAGCGTGCCAAGGCCGGTCTGCCTACTGACAGATGCTACTCATGGTGGAAGCAGTACGAGATTTTAATAAAATTTTAAGATAAATATATTAATTAATATAATATTATATATTATATACATTAATATAATTAAAATAATATGTTTTATAATATATAATAATTATATATTAATATAATATATTAATAATTTAAGATAAATATATATATTAATCAAGATAAATTATTGTTAAGATAAATCTTTAAAAAATTTATTTACTGAAAAAAATCCATCAATTCGTCTGTCATGTTTATACTCTAAATTAAATATTCATTTATAAATAAAACGTACTTACTCTTAAATTTATAAGGCGAACTTAAAATATTTTAAAATAACTGAAATGAATATCAACAATATACAAAATATAATAAATAATAAATGAATATGAAATCATACATTTCCTTTTGAAATTGTGACCTCATTACTTTTCTATGAATAATCATTCATTTCTAAGTCTTTTCTTACCATTATTTTGAATAATCCCTTTTTTAACTCAGCGAAAACATTTTAAAAGTAAAGAATTCGAAATATTTTATAGATTTTTATACTTTAAAGGAAAACAAAGCAAGATTTATCGTAGATTTTTTATGTTTAGTAATAATGTAGTAAGATTAACTTTTCAGGAACATTGTAAAAATAGAAATTCCGTCCAAAGTCTGAAGTACTGTTTGAGCATTTGTTGCATTGTTATGCTGTCCTTTATGTTTACTAAATCTTCTTTCATCTCGGGAACGTTTGTTTCTAATTTTACAGAATAGTAAAAGAAGGCATTACGTTTGCGAAGATTTAAAGCAGCTTTTCTTGTTTTCGAATTTTAAAATAGCATTGTTATTTACGGATTCTTTTTACAGTAAAAGTGCTTTTGATAGTTGAAGCAGTACGAGATCTACAAAGTAAAAATACAAAGTTAAATAAGCTCGTAAGAAACAGAAATAGAAAAACATTGACACACGAACGTAAGATAAAAATGTCAAAGCAGCTTTAAAAAGTTATATGTTGTGACGTTTCGTCTGGACGACTTGTTACGTGAAAGATGTTGTCAAAGTTACCAATACAACTGGAAATTCTTTGAACTAGCTTTTACAAGTGTGACATCAAAATCGATAAAGTTACGAATAATATCATTAGTAAAATATGGCAATATATTTTCTGTATTAAATAATGTATATTTCAAGTATATCAGTTCCAAATAAAAATATAATAAACTATTTATTTTTTCATGAAATAAAATATCGATATCCGAAAGGTTGATTAGTTATGAAATAAAATTGTAAGCCGAGACGTTGCAATATGTATATATATATCTATACACTCAAGATATACCACCTGTCAATAACGAGTTGGTCCACTTTTGGCGCGCAACACAGCTTCAACCCGCCTTGGCATGGATGCCACAAGTCCTTGGTAGATGGCCGGAGATAGATTGCACCAGATGTTTAAGCAACGGTCACGCAAATCCGAGATATTGCGAATTGGTGGTCTTTGAACTCTGAGCTGCCGTCCCAGGATATCCCAAATGTGTTCTATCGGATTGGATCCGGTGAGTTAGACGGCCAGGACATTAACTGGAATTAAGCATCATGTTCCTGGAACCACTCCAAAACAATTTTAGCCTTGTGACAAGGGGCGTTGTCCTGTTGGAACATACCATTGCCAGCTGGAAAAACAGAGGCTATGTAAGGGATCAACTGGTCCGCAATGATGTTCAAATACCCTGTAGCATTCATGGTCTGCTCTACCACAACCACGGGTCCCAGAGACGCCCAAGAGAACGTACCCCAAAGCATAATATCGCCCCCCTGTGTATGACCTACTGTACATTGAGGGAGCAACTGTTCGCCTTGAAGACGGCGTATCCTGACACGGCCATCGGCGTGATGAATGACAAACCGTGATTCATCTGACCAGGCAACTCTCTCCCACTGATCCATGGACCAGTCACGATGTTCCCGGGCCCAGCGCAGGCGCAATTGGCGATGACGCTTGGTCAGCAAAGGCACACGAGTGGGACATTTGCTGCGTAGCCCCATATCCAACAGTGTCCGCTGAACAGTGTGCTCCGATACTATTCTACTTGGTCATGGGCTGTATTGGGCTGTCAGCTGAATCACTGTCTGGCTCCGGTTTTGCTTCACCATTGGAGACAGTCTCCAACGACCTTTTTCTGTGATAGCGTGTGGAAGTCCAACACCATGTCGTCTACTGCTGGTTTCACCGTCATTCGTCCACTTTGCATAAGTACTAACAACTGTAGATCGCGAACAATCCACGAGTTGTGCAGTTTCGGAAATACTTGTTCCGAGCCTTCGAGCCATTACAATCTGCCCTCTATCAAAGTCGCTTAGATCCGCAGCCTTTCCTATCATACACAGAAGTAAGTGAAAGAATGATTCTTCAGACTCCCCAGCAGCAGTTAAATACCACTTCCACCTGATCACGTGCCTTCCACGTCATCCAGGCGAGTTCATTGCAAAATGTAGGGATGGTCATAATGTTTTGGCTCTTGAGTGTATATATATATATATATATATATATATAGAGAGAGAGAGAGAGAGAGAAAGGTTCTTAATTTTTTTATCTTAAATTATTATTCTTTAATTTTTGTACAGTAAAAAAAATTACAAATATATTCTAACTATTTATTTTTTAATTAAAAACAACAGTAGAAACAATAATTAGAAACGTAGAAACAATAATTATTCAGAATACAGAAACAACATTTGATAGTTAACAAATGAAGATTGCATTCAAAAGAAAAAATGAATAGAGTGCTTATAATAAGGAATTAAACAAAATTTTGCTTGTTTAAATTCTCTGGCTGTAGCATGCACAACAGAACATCACCTCCTTCACTCAGAGATAGCATGTTAAAGGTTCATATCCTCTTCACATTTTTCTAGGTGCTCAACGATAGGACTGTCTAACTAACGAATTTATCGTTCTCATACGCGGAATTAAGAAAGGGGCTTCAGTTCGACTTCTCGTAATTGTAACCCAATTTCTCTAATAGGGACCCTGCACGCAGTATATCAGGTCACTTTGCCCCCCCTTCCTGTAATTAAAACATAATAGATGCTATTTTTCAAGCATTTTGTTTCATACAGATTATATAGAAAGTATATCTATTGTTAGAATCTACAGAAGATTAGCCTACGGCCATACCATGGTGAATATACCGGTTCTCGTTAGATCACCGAAGGCAAGCATCATTGGGCGCGGTCAGTACTTGGGTGGGTGACCACCTGGGAACACCACGTGCCGTTGGCATTCACAAATTTGGGACTTGAATGGCCGAGTGTCTAGCGCTCTGGCACTCGGTGCCCCAGGTTTCGGGTTCGAATCCCGGCGGTGTCATGGATGTTTGTAGTGGTTCGGGAATCCACTTTAAGCCGTAGGTCCCGGTCTCCTATGACTGTAAGAGCGTCACGGAGCCAAAGTCAGACTACTACCTACGGGTGCTCCATCACAACAGAAGCTGCTTCCTTCCCCTTCAACCATGAGTACGTATGGGCTCGTGGGCTTGGCCAGCCAAGTGGGATAAGAAACAACAACATATCTATTGTAACATCTCTGCCTATACTAGACTTAGCAACTTCCAGAAGAGGGCAACTTTCAGGTTCCTTAATTTCTAATTGGAGTGGGCAATTCCTGTGCAGTGGTCTATCACCCGTCACGATGCAACAACTCATGGCGTAGTCCCTATCCCATCTGTAATTGATTTGAAATGTGAAAATCCTTCACAGGTCGACAATCGCTAATTTAATGAGGTCTCATTATCCATGACACTGATTATCTGCTATCATAGTTGATTGATAGGTTTTCTAATTAGTACAAAACACTACTTGAAAGTAATATAAATATCCACTATACTGATTTTCTGCTGTACTATACAGAATCTCATTATGGGTTTCTTATACAGTTCAGTAATTTTTTTATTACTACTGGATTGTTACTGAGAATATCCTATAGATATATTTTATATCTTATAGATCATATAGAAAACTCTACTGTTATATGAAAAAGAATTCAAACTAGTCAATAGATATATTTTGTATCATATATGTCATATAGAAAACTATAGAGTTATATGAAAAAGAAGTCAAACTTCACAACAAATATAACAAGGAAATTGTTTCTAAATAAAATTTTGCAAGAGCACAGTACCACATATAAATTTTAAATGCAATAATATTTATATTATCGTATAAATTTTCCAGGTAATTTAATGTTGCTCAAAATTTGCAGAGATTAAAAAAATATTCTGAGTGATTTAATTTGATCTCTGTTGCCCAATCATTAAACCCATCCAACTATTGATAACTAAATTTTTAAAATATCGATGCTGATGCCCCAAAACTGCCACGTAAAGACGGCATCCACTTAATGTGTTTTAACCCTTGACCTGGAAAATGCCTGTGCCGAAATTATTACGCCATTAGCTATCGATTTCCCCTTAACTCCGGGTTAAACTATTTCCGATATCAGCACCACCGGAGCGGTCTGTGAAACATTATCAGACATTCTCGCCGCCGATGGGCAATAAAGTTATCGATAGTGATATAACGATATCTATATTGCACCGCGAAGCTTAACAACTGAAATTATGCTTGTAGAAATTATTAAAAAGGCTTACTAATTCCAGTATCACAGAAAAAAAAAATGGAAAAAAAAAATCTAAAGTATTTTTTTCCTTCATCTTATATGGCATTTTTTCGTAAACAAAATCACAACTTTCTTTTGAAATTTTTCATTTGATTATTAAAAAGACGTACTAATTCCTGTATTAAAAAAATATTTTTTTTCTCTATCTTATAAGGAATTTTTCATAAACAAAATCAAAACCTTCTTTTGAAAATAAAGTTGTATTAAAGATTTAACCATTAATAAGCGATTTAAAACAGTATGCATAATAATGGGTTTGTTTGTTGTAAAATTTGTCAAAATAAATTGAACTGTAGACTTTTTTAAAATTGAAAATTAAATGAATTTTTGTTTAATAAAAACAGAAACGTTTAAATATAGAATTTTATTACATTAACTGTTTTCTAAAACGAAATAAAGATAAAAATTAACACCATTAATAAACGATTTAAAACTGTAGGCATAATATCAGCAACACAATAATAGTCAGATTTGTTGTAAAATTCGTCAAAATAAATTGAACTGTAGATTTTCATTAAATTGCTAGTTAAACCGATCTTTTGTTTAACAAAAATAGAAACATTTAAGTATAGAAATTTATTATATCAATTGTTTTTTAAAACGAAAGAAAGATAAAAATTAACACCATTAATAAGCGATTTAAAACTGTATGCATAATATCAGCAACCTAATAATGGCTAGGTTTGTTTTAAAATTTCACAAATTGAATCAAACTATAGATTTTGTTAATTTGCAAATTATTTTTTGTTTAATAAAAACAGAAACATTAAAAATTGAAATTTTATTATATTAATGGTTTTTAAAACGAAAAACGCTAAAAATATTTCATTTCGTAGATTTCATAATAAACCATTAATATATATATTTTTTTGGTCCTATGCCCCATCATTAGTCGAGTTATATTATTAGTTATATTATTATATATCTTCGACCTGTCGATCATTAGTCGACGAGCAGCCCAATACTTTAAAGAACGACAAAAACAGTCCCTAAAGGCGTTGACAGTAACATAAACAGGCAAATAGTTAATAGTAGGGCATATGGTGACATACTTTTCCAGCTAATTTAACATTGCTGAAAATTTTCAGAGATTAAAAAAATATTCTGTACGGTTTAATTTGATCTCTGTTGTCCAATCATTAAACCCATCCAACTATTGATAACTAAACTTTTAAAATATTGAGGCTGATGCCCCCAAACTGCCACGGTAAAGACGGCTTCCACTCAATGTGTTTTAACCCTTGACCTGGAAAATGCCTGCGCCCAAATTATTACGCCATTAGCAATCGATTTCCCCTTAACTCTGGGTTAAACTATTTCCGATATCAGCACCACTGGAGCGCTCTGCGAAACATTATCAGACATTCTCGCCGCCGATGGTCAATAAAGATATCGATAGTGATATAACGATATCTGTATTGCACCGCGAAGCTTAACAACTGAAATTACGCCTGTGGAGACGATTAAAAAGAAGTACTAATTCCAGTATAAAAAAATGGAAAAATAATCTGAAGTATTTTTTTTTCCCTCCAACTTATATGGAATTTTTTCATAAACAAATTACAACTTTTTTTTTGAAATATTTCTTTGACGATTAAAAAGACGTAATGATTCTTGTGTCAAATAACATTTTTTTTCCTTCATCTTATATGGAATTTTTAATAAACAAAATCACAACTTTCTTTTAAAAATGACGTTGTATTAAAGTTTAACCATTAATCAGCGATCTAAAACTGCATGCAATTATATCAGCAATACAATAATGGCAAGGTTTATTGCAACACTTGTTAAAATGACTTGAACTCTATATTTTTTTATGCTGAAGCTTAAATAAATCTTTTGTGTAATAAAAACAGAAACATTTAAACACACAAATTTTACATTAAATGTTTTTTAAAACGAAAAAAAAAAAAGATAAAAATTAAAACCATAAAAAGATTTAAAACTATATGCAAAATATTAACAACATAATAATGGGTATGTTTGACGTAAAATTTAGTGAAAATAAATTGAACTGTAGATTTTTTGTAAACTGAAAATTAAATAAACCTTTAGTTTAATAAAAATAGAAACATTTAATTGAATAAATTTTATTACATTAATTGTTTTTAAAACGAAAACTTACTTCATTTAAAAATTTAATCTTAAATTATACTTCACTTCGTAGAGTTCAATATAAACCATTAAAATAATTTTTTTCTCTATCGTATGCCCGCCAACGATCTAGTTGACGAGCAGCCCAATACAGTAAAGAACGACAAAAACACAAAAAGGGAAATAGTTAAGGACATTAGGGCATATGCTGAGGTGCTCTCAAGTCATGCCAGTCACTCTCCAGTCATGGGCACTTGCCAAGTGGGCAGATATCTATATCAACCAGTACTATTATATATGGGTGATTCTGTAAGTTGTCTATGACCCGTGATAAATCTAAAGCAGGCCAAGCCGATAGCTCGGCAAGAAACTGGAAAATCTTCTTGATTTATTCAATACGGAATTCCAGTTTTTCTTAGAAGCCTTCTGTCTATACAGGTTGAAACGGTTGGATCTAACAGAGAAAGGTATATATCGCCTTATATGCCATTAAGGCAAAAGAGGATCAGATTGCATCATTTGTGATCCATTCTTGGCCAACATGTGAGCCTGCTCATTTCCATATATCCCGCAATGGTTTGGAATCCACTGCAGAGCAATGACGTTTTTGGTGTTCAACAACTTATCTATCAGACAAACATTAAAATATTGCGAGACAATGTGACCTGACTTATTTGTTTCCGAGAATACAGTGCCTTTTTTTTATAACCAGTTATTTTTATTGTATTATAAACATTCATTTTATTATGTTGTAAGAATTGAATTTACATTAGCCTTTACTGTTACTGTTTATTCTATTGTCATCTGGAATGTTGAAATGATTGTTGGAAGCAAAAATATTCGGAAAGAAAGAAGAGTGAAGAACATTTACAAAACATTTACAGAGTCAAGGAAATAAAATTGAAAATATCTTTTAGATAAAAATTCTCATAGTACTCAGAACATGTGCGAATCTTTATTTATTTAGATAAAAGTTTTTTCATTTATTCATTTATTTGATTTGAAAAAATTCATTCTTCTTATTTATACACACACACACACACGCACACAATAGGTATATATATACATATAATGTTTTCTTTAATCTAATAGCTATTGGGCAATCTGGAAATTTCAAGTGTGCTTTTTGAAAAATATTTTGTAGTATCTTACCTCTTTAGTAATGAAATATTTCTTGAATATAATTCTTTTTCTTTCTTATAAATTCCAAAAAAGCAGTATGTGATAAGTGAATTTAAACGTGTTTCAGCAAACAACATGTTTATTTAAATATGTTTCCGTCGAACAATTTCAATATATTTAGTTGATTTTTCACTTAATACATTTAATCAAGCTTTCGACAATTTCTGTGAGAAATAATTTATAAATTAAAATAAAAATTTTAAATTCTTAAGTAAATAATTTCTTTGTACTGGTGAGTTTGTGAAACAAAATACTTATTTCGGAACTCGATAGGCCATTTTGAATCTACAACTTTCTTGTCTAGAATTGGAGTAAATATGTAGAGCGGAATGTCAAGGAGGTGGAGAGACTGCCTTAGATATTGTCTCCGGAAATATTTATTCAAAACTGCTCAGTGTAGCATCCTCTTCCATGGTATGCCTTGGGTAATGCATATTCTGCTATATTTGTGCTGTTCCAATGGTGAGCATAAAAGTGTCTAACATTTTTATAGGGTAGTTGATGACGCCTGATGGTCGAGTGTCTGGCTCTAGGTGCCACAGGCTTCAGGTTCGAGTCCCGGTGGTGCCATGAATGTCTGCAGTGGTTCGGAATCTACTTTAAACATATCCCGATCTAATATGACTACTACTACTACTAATACTACACCACACACATCACTGTGCCTAGAGTTGAGTTGCCCCTTTACAGTTTCGGAAGAATGTAGATGAAAGAAGTCTGACTGGGCTCTGTGATGCTCTTACAGTCATATGAAACCTTGAACCTACTGAAATGGATTCCGAACCACTACAAACATCCATGGCACCATTGGGACTCGAACCCTGTGGAACCAAAGTCTAATATGGCTGTAAAGCATTGGATGTAGGGCTGGCAACCTTACCCCTTATAAAGAAAAACATCTCCTGTCTTGAAATTTGCCAATAAATATTCGGCCTTGACTCACCATGGGACTGTTGCTCCAGTGAAGGAGAAGATGATGATGATGAAGTCGATAAGGATTATGATGATGAAGACGATAAGGATTATGATGATAGATGATAAGGATGTTTTTCTATTAGAATTATTATGAAATAAGTTCTGCAATTACAGTTGACTTTTGGAAATTCATTAATGGTAGGTAGGTTTTTCTTTTGTTGTTTTAAGGTATTCTATCGTACTAATTGTGTCTACGAGTTTAGTACTATTATTTTTATTGAACATATATTTTTGTAAGCAAATTTACAATACAAGGATATATTTTAAATTACTGCAAATACTACTGCTTTAAAGTTAAAATAAATGCTTTGTTTGTGCTAAAATTGAATTCGTAGACATCAGTTCAATAAAAGTTTATGCATGTATTAAACAAATTCTTCTAAATTAATTAGTAAAAATCATGGTAGATAAAATTACTGTTAAGAGCCAGGAGGTGGATATTTTATGACCAACTCTCCACGCCAGCTTACAACACTAAAACAAGAATCCAATTTTAATCACCGAAAGTTAGAAAGGCTATGTTTCAAAGTGAAAGTAAAAAAAAAAATATTAAATAGAAGTGTTTTTTGAAAAGCTTTCGTTTATTTTATGAATTACTGTCTTAGACAATAAGCTGAACTTCCGAGAACGCAAACACATTTTTCTCTGAAAAATATTTATTTTTCTCTTAAAAATGTTTGATGAGTGTCTGCTTGTAACGTGGCAGTTTTTAAGTTGATATGAATTACTTTCATTAAAAACTAACGTGCTTTCTATATGATTTATAGATGCTTTTTCAGAGATTTTTTTCTTTATCAATCTTTGAATTGCATTCAAATAAACAGCTGTATAATTTTCCTTCTATTATAGTTACAGTTTTTAAATAGTTTTTTATTATATTTATCAAAAACTATTTAGTTGTAATTACTATTAACTATTTAATTTAATTATAATTACTATTGAATTATATTTATTTAGTTTTAAGTATGCAAACTGCCGTACCATGCTGAATATACCGGTTCTCTTTAGATCACCGAAGTTAAGCATCATTGGGCGCGGTCAGTACTTGGGTGGGTGACCACCTGGGAACACTGCGTGCCGTTGGCAAATTTGGGACCTGAATGGCCGAGTGTCTAGCGCTCGGTGCCACAGGTTTCGGGTTCGAATCCCGGCGGTGCCATGGATGTTTGTAGTGGTTCGGAATCCACTTTAAGCCGTAGGTCCCGGTCTCCTATGACTGTAAGAGCGTCACGGAGCAAAAGTCAGGCTTCTACCTACGGGTGCTCCATCACAACAGAAGCTGCTTCCTTCCCCTTCAATCATGAGTCCATATAGGCTTTTGTGGGCTTGGCCAGCCAAGTGGGATAAGAAACAACAAACAAAACAACAACAAAACAGTTTTAAGTATTATTATGTTTTTTATTATATTTACATTTTTAGTTTATTTAATAGTTTTTTATAAATTTCCTAAATGAGTTTTGAATTTTGATCAGAAATATTTAAAATGTATTCCCAAAGGGGAATACGCCAAAAATCTTAGTTTACTTTTTTTTTAAATTTCTTTTTATATTTGTAAAGGCGTTTTAACATAGTTTCACGAAAAAAAAATCTAATGAATATTTGAATCCTACTGCAGGATTTAAAGGAATAAATCTAAGATGTTTTCAATTTTCTTTTTACTTTCTTTATGATATTCTCTAAAAGGATTGCCTAGATTAACCATGGAATTAATGTTTGAACTTTTTATATTACGGACAAATATTGCACAAAATGAAAAACGAAATATTATTAAATATTATTATTTATTTTTGAACCGAGTTTCTTTGCAATGGCCCCTTTTTATTGTTTTATGAAAAAAATAAATAAAGTATATATAATTTTTAATTTACTTTTTACTTTCTTTGAGATATTCTCTAAAAAGATTACCTAGATTAAGAATAGTATTAGAACTTTTAATAATAAGAACAACTTTTGCACTGAAGGAAAAAAAGCTTATTTAAAACTATTTTGAGTCAACTTTCTTTTGCAGTGGTTTCTTTTTATTTTTCATTGAAACAATAAAGTACATTATTTTTCATACAGTAATAATGACACCATAATTGAAAAACGCTTTTTTTGTTTTAAATTTTCTTTTTCTGTATGAGTGCAATAATTCAGCAGGGGGAGATCGTCTCCAGACATATCTTTCGTGGCAATAAATAATGAATGTGCGATGACAAGAAAAAAACAGTGCATTTGTTAGATAAAATAACAATTCACAGTTTTTTTATTATCTTCAACTGGGAATAAAACTACTAAATAAAAAAGATTAAAAACTTAAAGTTTATAAAAAGATAATAATAAAAAAAAAATTTTCAATACGGCATTAAGTTGAAATATCATTAGCCAAAATAATTTCTGTACAAATAAATAAAAAAATATTTTTTTCACTATATAATGAAAAATATATATTATTTTTAAAATTTTTTTTTCTGTTTATAGTTCTTATTTTTCTTATATATCTACAAAGAGAATATTTTGTTTTGCATGTCTCATTAAAATTTGGTTTGTTCTATTATTCTTATCTAATATCTAATATATTCTAGCTAGGCTTAAATATCTATTAAAAATCGTGCAGAAACTGCACCTCGAGCCACTTTTAGACTATACTTATTTACCTCTATTAAAAGAGTTGGGAAAAAAACCAGTAAAAAAATACACCAGCAACGACAATTATACTAACACGTTAACAAACTAGTAAAACATCTTTTAAACAGACTTTTACAATTAAAAAAAAAAATTCTGAAACCCCTTCTGTAAAAGTTCAACACTAACTCAGTTTCTTACCTCATTTCATTCACAAGAATGCAAAAAAGATAAGCTGGTAAGCTGAAAAAAAAAAAAGATTTCTCCACTCGACAGTGACGTCCATGCCATAAAGGAAAATAACTGCGGGGTCTTTCCTGGAGAGCAACAAATAAAACGCGGTAATCAGCTGCTTCAAGCACTTTGCCATAAAATTGGGAGAACGCGGTTCCCTACAATAAACCGACAGGAATTTGTAAGAGAAGGAAATAACAAGGTGTCAGGGAACTGCTGCGATTTCTCTGTTTCCTATCAGTGTTTATTTACGGAATATTTGGTTTAAAAAATTGAATATTTATCATTTTCCTTTTTTGATATTTATTCTGTTTGTTGAGGACCTGAATGGCCAAGTGGCTAGAGTTGTGGCGCTCGGTACCACAGGTTTCGGGTTCGAGTCCCGGCGGTGCCATGGATGTGTGTAGAGGTTCGGAATCCACTTTAAACCGTAGTCCCGGTCGAATATGAGCGTTGCGGGGGCATTGTGACTCCGCGTCCGTGGCTTATCTTCAAGTTACACGCGCTCCCTGGGTAATGCAAAGTGAGTAACGTTTGTGCAGAGCTTGCCTTAAGGCATCCAAGACCAAGTGTCTAAGTGTTTGCCAGCTGCATTAGAAGAAAAAAAAATTCTGTTTGTTGAACTTGGTATAAATGTATGTGTGCATAGAGTGGTATTATGCTTGTTGCATAGATTAGGATATAGATTGGGGAGATTCTATATGTAAGTTATTATGGTGCAGATTCTATGTCTAAGTTATATAGGTTGGGCAGATCCTATATATAGTTATATAGGTTGCTGTTAAATTATATGAATAGGCTAAGATATATGGTTGTTGAGGGACATTCATTTTTGGTGGAAAGGATTGGTAGATGGTATTTATTTGAGAAGAAAGAGAACCCGGATATTTAACCTTCCAATTAGATAAAGGCTTTTATACACACATACGTTATTAAGTATGTGTAGTTCAGCCGTGTATTTGTTTTAGTTATGAATATCAATATCTATAACATATAAATATAGCCTGACTCGGGGTTCAGTTTTAACATGCACCGCTGGTGACCATTAGGGCAGAGGTTTAAACCGCTGGTGGATTTGTTGTAGACACTGTTTCGAAAACTGAGGAGATTCGATGGCGTTGTGAGGTTAAGCATCTTTCCCCTGAGCCATGCCTCGGACTACCTGGTGGGGTTTTTCAAGTTTTCTTTCATATCTTATGAAAATGCGGGACAATTCCATCTAAAATATCCTCTCTTAAGACACTGTTCTTCTTTAGCGACACGGAGCCAAGTCAGACTTCAGCCGACCCCCACCTTCCATGAGAACACACGGATTTATGAACTTGGTTTAGATGCTGCTGTCGAACCAGTTTGATAAGATATTTAATCTTTTACTTACATAAATATTTTTATACACTCATACTTAATATATGTGGGTTACAACGTAGACCTACCTAATCGTGATGTATCCTGGGAAAGTTTTCATTCGGCAAACTGGTCTACACTATAAAAAAAACCTACCTCTATAAAAAACAATTAAGTATTGTTTGTTTTTTAAATTTATTTACTCCGACCAATAGCAGAAGTCGGGAGCAAAAAGAAAAAAAACCAGCTTAATTTTTTTGATCAGTTATTTATTACTAAATGATGAATATGAAATTTTTTTTTTACATGACAGCGGTTTAATAATGGATTATAATTGGATGTGTGGGGGTTCAGACTTGAGACACAGGTCTGAGAACACAGAGCGTTGTTTACACACGCACAACACTAAACACAAACAATATTTAACACAGTAAAGAACACATAATTATGGATTCGTGGAGGGATACCGTATCGTATCGTATCGTATTTTATATCGTGTCGTATATCGACGAAAATAATGATATTCAGGTACAAGCTGTTTTAGCGAAAATACTTCCTCTGCAGGTGAGAGTTTGTAGGCCAATAATTACGGTGGTTTATTGGTTTGTTATGTTATTGTTAATTAAAGCTTTTAAAATATAGATTAAAAATCATACAATATCTGCAGCTCTATCTACTTTTAGACTAGATGAAGATATCTTTGTGTAAAAATATTATTACGTATTTACTTCTTATAAAAAAGTTGGAAAAAACTCGTAAAATTGACACCATTACACAAACACGTGTAACGGTGTACTGACGACAATTACACTGAAGTGACAAAAGTCATGGGATACCTCTTAATATCGTGTCGGCCCTCCTTTCGCCCGGCGAAGTGCCGCAACTCGACGTGGCATGGACTCAGCAAGTCGTTGGAAGTCTTCTGCAGGAATATTGAGCCATGCTGTCTCGATAGACGTCCATAATTGTGAAAGCGTTGATGGTGCAGGAGTTTGGGCACGAACAGACCTCTCGATGATGTCCCATAAATGCTCGATGGGATTCATGTCGGGCGATCTAGGTGGCCAGATCATTCGCTGGAATTGTCCAGAATGTTCTTCAAACCAATCGCGAACAGTTGTGGCCCGGTGAGATGGCGCATTGTCATCCATAAAAATTCCATCGTTGTTTCGGTACATGAAGTCCATGAATGGCTGCAAGTGATCTCCAAGTAGCTGAACATAAGCATTTCCAGTCAATATTCGGTCCAGTCGCACCAGAGGACCAAGTCCATGCCATGAAAAAACAGCCCACACCATTACGGAGCACCCACCAGCTTGAACAGTGCCTTGCTGACAGTTTGGGTCCATGGCTTCGTGGGGTCTGCGCCACACTCGAACCCTACCATCAGCTCTTACCAACTGAAATCGTGACTCATCGGACCAGGCCACGGTTTTCCATTCATCTAGGGACCAACCGATATGCTCACGTGCCCACGAGAGTCGCTGCAAGCGATGTCGTTCTGTCAGTAAAGGCACTCGAGTCGGTCTTCTGCTGGAATAGCCCAAGAAAGCCAAATTTCTCCTCACAGTTCTAACAGACAAGTCCCTTGTACGTCCCACATTGATTTCTGCGATTATTTCACGCAGTGTTGCTTGTCTGTTAGAATTTACGACTCTTTGCAGACGTCGCCGGTCTCGGTCGTTAAGTGCAGGCGGACGACCACTGCGCTGTCCATGGTGGGATGTTATGCTTGAAATTTCATACTCTCGGCACACTCTTGACACAGTGGATCTGGGAATGTTGAATTCCCTAATGATTTCCGAAATGGCATGACCCATGCGTCTAGCTCCAACTAACATTCCGCGTTCAAAGTCTGTTAATTCCCATCGTGCGGTCATCATCACGTCAAAACCTCTTCACATGAATAACTTGAACAGAAATTGAAGCTCTGCGAAAGCACTGCGCATTTATACCTGTTCTACGCGATGCTACTGCCATCTGAAAATTTGCATATTGCTATCCCAGGACTTTTGTCACTTCAGTGTACATTACATCGTAACAAAATAGTACCCCTTTTTAAATTCCTGCTATTAGTTCACACTCTTCCTATATATATCTTGTTCAAATTTTTAGTCGTTCATAAAATACTTTTTATTCATCCACTCAAGTTCAAATATATTTTTTTGAACTTGTCGTGGATGACACTTGATGTCAGTACAGTTTTTACAAATATTCATTCATTAATTAAATTTAATTAATTAATTTTAGTTTTTTTTAGATTTAAGTTGCATGTATCTAATAATAGATGGCGCCAGATGTAAGAGGAAAATTTCAACTTTATTTGTAAAAGGACTTTTCTTCTGCAATATAATGGAAAAAAGTAGGAATTAGCCTTTAAATTTTTTTTTTTATTGCTTGTTTATGCAGATTTTAAAATTTAAAAAAAATTCTAAAACAACTTCTGTATAAATTCAGTTCTAACTCAGTTTTCTGCCTCGTTTCATTCACAAGAGTGCAGAAAAGATAAGCTGGCAAACTGAAGAAAAACGAGTTCCCCACCCGACACTGACGTCCACGCTATAAAGAAAAATAACTGCGGGGACTTTCCCGGAGCACAACAAATAAAACGCGGTAATCAGCTGCTTCGAGCACTTCGCCATAAAACTGGGAGAGAACGTTGTTGCTCTACAATAAACCGACAGAACTTTGTAAGAAAAGGAAACAGCAAGGTGTCAGGGAACTGCAGCGATTTCTCACTTTCCTATACATGTTTATTTACGGAATATTTGGTTTAATATATTCATTATATATTTATCATTTTCCTTTTTGACTTTTACTCTGTTTGTTGAACTTTCTATAAAAGATTGTAGGCATAGAATGGGATATATGGCTGTTGAGGGACATTCATTTTTGGGGGAAGGGAGGGTAAATGGTTTTTACTTGAGAAGAAAGAGAACCCGGATATTTAAACTTCCACTTAGATAAAGTTTTTTTTGCACATATAGTTATTATATTTAGTTCAGTCATGTATTTGACTTAGTTATGAATATTAATGTCTATAGTATCTAAATATAGCACAACTTGTGTCTCAGTGGCAACGTTCGTCGCTGGTGAACATGAGTGCTGAGGTTCAATCTGCTGGCCGTTTTGTTGTAGACACTGTTTTCATTGAGGAGATTCGATGTCGTTGTGAGGTTAAGCATCCTGCCCCTGAGTCGAACTACCTGGTGGGTGTTTTCCAGTTTTCTTTCATATCTTATGCAAATGCGCGACAATTCCATCTAAAATATCCTCTCTTAAGACACTGTTCTTCTTTAGCGACACGGAGCCAAGTCAGACTTCTGCCGACCCCCACCTTCCATGAGAACACACGGACTTATGAACTTGGTTTAGATGCTGCTGTCGAACCAGTTTGATAAGATATTTAACCTTTTACTTACATAAATATTTTTATACACTCATACTTAATATATGTGGGTCACAACGTAGACCTACCTAATCGTGATGTATCCTGGGAAAGTTTTCATTCGGCAAACTGGTCTACACTATAAAAAAAACCTACCTCTATAAAAAACAATTAAGTATTGTTTGTTTTTTAAATTTATTTACTCCGACCAATAGCAGAAGTCGGGAGCAAAAAGAAAAAAAACCAGCTTAATTTTTTTGATCAGTTATTTATTACTAAATGATGAATATGAAATTTTTTTTTTACATGACAGCGGTTTAATAATGGATTATAATTGGATGTGTGGGGGTTCAGACTTGAGACACAGGTCTGAGAACACAGAGCGTTGTTTACACACGCACAACACTAAACACAAACAATATTTAACACAGTAAAGAACACATAATTATGGATTCGTGGAGGGATACCGTATCGTATCGTATCGTATTTTATATCGTGTCGTATATCGACGAAAATAATGATATTCAGGTACAAGCTGTTTTAGCGAAAATACTTCCTCTGCAGGTGAGAGTTTGTAGGCCAATAATTACGGTGGTTTATTGGTTTGTTATGTTATTGTTAATTAAAGCTTTTAAAATATAGATTAAAAATCATACAATATCTGCAGCTCTATCTACTTTTAGACTAGATGAAGATATCTTTGTGTAAAAATATTATTACGTATTTACTTCTTATAAAAAAGTTGGAAAAAACTCGTAAAATTGACACCATTACACAAACACGTGTAACGGTGTACTGACGACAATTACACTGAAGTGACAAAAGTCATGGGATACCTCTTAATATCGTGTCGGCCCTCCTTTCGCCCGGCGAAGTGCCGCAACTCGACGTGGCATGGACTCAGCAAGTCGTTGGAAGTCTTCTGCAGGAATATTGAGCCATGCTGTCTCGATAGACGTCCATAATTGTGAAAGCGTTGATGGTGCAGGAGTTTGGGCACGAACAGACCTCTCGATGATGTCCCATAAATGCTCGATGGGATTCATGTCGGGCGATCTAGGTGGCCAGATCATTCGCTGGAATTGTCCAGAATGTTCTTCAAACCAATCGCGAACAGTTGTGGCCCGGTGAGATGGCGCATTGTCATCCATAAAAATTCCATCGTTGTTTCGGTACATGAAGTCCATGAATGGCTGCAAGTGATCTCCAAGTAGCTGAACATAAGCATTTCCAGTCAATATTCGGTCCAGTCGCACCAGAGGACCAAGTCCATGCCATGAAAAAACAGCCCACACCATTACGGAGCACCCACCAGCTTGAACAGTGCCTTGCTGACAGTTTGGGTCCATGGCTTCGTGGGGTCTGCGCCACACTCGAACCCTACCATCAGCTCTTACCAACTGAAATCGTGACTCATCGGACCAGGCCACGGTTTTCCATTCATCTAGGGACCAACCGATATGCTCACGTGCCCACGAGAGTCGCTGCAAGCGATGTCGTTCTGTCAGTAAAGGCACTCGAGTCGGTCTTCTGCTGGAATAGCCCAAGAAAGCCAAATTTCTCCTCACAGTTCTAACAGACAAGTCCCTTGTACGTCCCACATTGATTTCTGCGATTATTTCACGCAGTGTTGCTTGTCTGTTAGAATTTACGACTCTTTGCAGACGTCGCCGGTCTCGGTCGTTAAGTGCAGGCGGACGACCACTGCGCTGTCCATGGTGGGATGTTATGCTTGAAATTTCATACTCTCGGCACACTCTTGACACAGTGGATCTGGGAATGTTGAATTCCCTAATGATTTCCGAAATGGCATGACCCATGCGTCTAGCTCCAACTAACATTCCGCGTTCAAAGTCTGTTAATTCCCATCGTGCGGTCATCATCACGTCAAAACCTCTTCACATGAATAACTTGAACAGAAATTGAAGCTCTGCGAAAGCACTGCGCATTTATACCTGTTCTACGCGATGCTACTGCCATCTGAAAATTTGCATATTGCTATCCCAGGACTTTTGTCACTTCAGTGTACATTACATCGTAACAAAATAGTACCCCTTTTTAAATTCCTGCTATTAGTTCACACTCTTCCTATATATATCTTGTTCAAATTTTTAGTCGTTCATAAAATACTTTTTATTCATCCACTCAAGTTCAAATATATTTTTTTGAACTTGTCGTGGATGACACTTGATGTCAGTACAGTTTTTACAAATATTCATTCATTAATTAAATTTAATTAATTAATTTTAGTTTTTTTTAGATTTAAGTTGCATGTATCTAATAATAGATGGCGCCAGATGTAAGAGGAAAATTTCAACTTTATTTGTAAAAGGACTTTTCTTCTGCAATATAATGGAAAAAAGTAGGAATTAGCCTTTAAATTTTTTTTTTTATATTGCTTGTTTATGCAGATTTTAAAATTTAAAAAAAATTCTAAAACAACTTCTGTATAAATTCAGTTCTAACTCAGTTTTCTGCCTCGTTTCATTCACAAGAGTGCAGAAAAGATAAGCTGGCAAACTGAAGAAAAACGAGTTCCCCACCCGACACTGACGTCCACGCTATAAAGAAAAATAACTGCGGGGACTTTCCCGGAGCACAACAAATAAAGGTAATCAGCTGCTTCGAGCACTTCGCCATAAAACTGGGAGAGAACGTTGTTGCTCTACAATAAACCGACAGAACTTTGTAAGAAAAGGAAACAGCAAGGTGTCAGGGAACTGCAGCGATTTCTCACTTTCCTATACATGTTTATTTACGGAATATTTGGTTTAATATATTCATTATATATTTATCATTTTCCTTTTTGACTTTTACTCTGTTTGTTGAACTTTCTATAAAAGATTGTAGGCATAGAATGGGATATATGGCTGTTGAGGGACATTCATTTTTGGGGGAAGGGAGGGTAAATGGTTTTTACTTGAGAAGAAAGAGAACCCGGATATTTAAACTTCCACTTAGATAAAGTTTTTTTTGCACATATAGTTATTATATTTAGTTCAGTCATGTATTTGACTTAGTTATAAATATTAATGTCTATAGTATCTAAATATAGCACAACTTGTGTCTCAGTGGCAACGTTCGTCGCTGGTGAACATGAGTGCTGAGGTTCAATCTGCTGGCCGTTTTGTTGTAGACACTGTTTTCATTGAGGAGATTCGATGTCGTTGTGAGGTTAAGCATCCTGCCTCTGAGTCGAACTACCTGGTGGGAGTTTTCCAGTTTTCTTTCATATCTTATGCAAATGCGGGACAATTCCATCTAAAATATCCTCTCTTAAGACACTGTTCTTCTTTAGCGACACGGACCATGTTAGACTTCTACCTACTGGTACTCCATCACCACAGAAGCCGACCCCACCTTCTCTCGTTCCATGAGAACACACGGGTTCTTGTACTTGGTTTAGATGTTGCTGTCGACACGGGGGGATGAGAAACGACAGCATATAAATATTCGAAATGTATAGTTTTCTAAATGAAATATCTAATTCAACAAATTATGAGAAATTGGATAATCGATTATTGATTGACAGATAATATTAGTTTGCCTGAAAACTGAAATGAAAGACTTACATCACACGTTGTTTATGTCGTGACTACATGTATGTAAGGTATTTTATAGTTTCTTTTTCTTATGGTAGTATGTTCACTATCCTTTAAAATATCACAATCTCATGTATAGTTGGAAAAAAAAATCAAAGTTTGTAAAGAATATACAAAACAAAAAAACAAAGAAAAAGTTTGTAAGAAAGCCAAAAGAATATATCAAAGTTCAAAATTCTAGTCGTAAATGAAAAATGATTGTTTTCCAAATTCTACAAGAATCACTATCACAATCAATAACCAAGAGAATGTATCAAAGTTTGAAAATTCTAGCTATAAATGAAGAATGAAGTATTCCAAATACAATAAGAAGCACTATAAAGTTCAATAGGCTTGAGAAAATGCCAAAAGTAATAAATATGAAACTTCAAGAAGAAGGAATTGATCAACGCACTACGAGTATTTATAGTCATTGGATATACAAATGTTTAAAATTCCAAGCCAAAACGTGAAAAGTGCTTCAAAACCACACTACAAAACCCTTCAAGCAATACCCAAATTCTCCAGAAAAATCTTGAGCTTTACCGTTATTCATGAATCATTTCAACAGTTAAGGAGCCAAAATTTTGCAAATTTGGAATGGCTTTTGCAAAACTTTTACCTGTCTTTACTTTTTTGAAATGGCTACCTTTGGAATTTTTATTTGCTTGCTGCACTTGATTGTGCCCCGAACCAAGACAACATCATGTTCACACATGATAACAAAAAATAGATGGCACACTCCTAATATCTTTTGTAATTATCACTCGCTCGCTCGATAACGTATATCCTTGGAAATTATTCGAAGAGAACAACTAACTTATGGTGTAATTCAATTAATTAATTAACTGCTAACTCAAAACATTTCCATTACGGAAATTAGCGCAATCGATTAAATGATTCATAAATAGTATACCAACCAATTTTTGTGACAAAATTGCCATAACTTTTAAAGTTACAGAAAGGGGCCCGTATATAAAATTACAAATTTTTCATTCATTAACAGAAAACTATGTGTTACCGTTTTCTTAAGAAAAAAGTTTGTAAAGAATAAAATAATTCAAATTGTTTATTTAATTAATGATATTTAAAAAATCTTATTATTTTTTATTTTAGATTCAACAAAATATGTTTGTGTGTCAATGTGTCAGACTACCTGGTAGGAGTTTTCTAGGTTTTCTCCCATACAATACGCAAGCGCTGGGTAGTTCCTCCTAAAAGTCTTCCCTCCGTCACTGCCTTCCGTTTTCAGCTATTCGGAGCTAATTCAGAATAGGGATACTATAATAATAGGTGTATATAATATACTATAGGTTTCCAAAAGGTAAGATCAATTTTCAATTTAAAATTAGCCCTGGCACTGTCCTTCACGTCTGTGTGAAATTTGACGTCAAAATATTCATTAGTGTTTGAGTTACGCTTGGTTTTTGTGAGACGCTAAAACTGATTCTGACGATTTTTGAAATGTCTAAATTGAAGAATTTAAATTTTGTTTGCGGAAACATATAGAATGGGGCAGAAGGCATTCGGCGATCATTCCTATATCGGAAAGAAATGTTAGAAGTGGTATAAACCATTCAAAGAAGGCAGAGCACGCGTTGAAAACAAAGAGCCCTCTGGTCGACCATCCACCTCAACCGGCGAAGCTCACGTCCAAAAAATTAAAGATTTGGTGCTGCAAACCGTCGATTTACAATTAGAGACCGCTGTGATGATGTTGGAATTTAACGGAATGAACATTGCATGCGTCAGCTCACACTGCATTGATTCTTCGTGACCTTTTCGACAAAAAATGAAATCCATATCGTTCTATAACCACCGTATTCACAGCGTGCGACTTCTGGCTATTCCCTAAACTCAAAAGACCTCTCCAGAGACACCGTTTTGAATCGATTGAAGGGATTCAACGTGAATCGGCGAGCGCTTTGAAAGCCATCCCTGCCGATGACTTTTAAGCATGCATTGTGGATTGGAAAAAAAGTTGGCCTAAGTGCATTGTGTCCGGAGGGGATTATTTTACTTTGAAGGCGATGAAATAAATGTGGAAGAATAAATAAAGAGTTTTTGAAAAAACAATAATTGGTCTTACTTTTTTGGGCACAGTAGTATAGTATTTGTTCCTTTGTTGCATAGTTTCTGGTAGCACTCGTCACCAAAATTGGCTCACCGAACTGACATTTTAATTGTAAGCTGATCGATTAAGCTTAACAGACAATAAAAACTCTGAAAGTTCTAATGAATACTACGCAGTGGCATTTACTGCATAATCACTGACATTTACTATAGTAAATCTTTTTAATAAAAATTGAAGTTACAGAATATTCTTCCATTATATCAAGGATTGTTTTATCTTTTTCGAAAATTATTTATTTTTTTTGCAAACGATATCCACTTAAATAAATTGAATTCATTAATTCCGTTTTTTGGTGAATATTTGTCCTAAATCATAATAAAATCGAACATTTCTTTTTCATCAAAATGACAGCTGATATTTTAATTATATGAACAGTAATTTAGTATGGAAGTACATTAATGTTTTAAAAGCTATAAGCTTTTAGCTAAAACTTTTTGAAGAATAAAATTTATTAAAAAAAGTTTATTGAAATGTATTTATTAATTTCAACTGAAGTCAATAAAATCCATTTGAGGTATTTCGCATAACTGCAGACAGTAATCTGTAATTTTTTAAATACTTTCTACTATATAAAATTTTATTTCAGGATATATTTTATACATAATATTTATTCATATTTTTCTTCTTTGAAAAAGTAGCTACGAATCAGTTTTGAAATAAAAAGGAAATTGAAGTTTTTAAACAGGTTATTTATCAGATATTAAATTGAAAAGGACTGTTAATATATATATATATATATATATGATTTTAAAATTTTCAAAGCATCTAGTTAAAATAAAAGCTAAATAAAATAGTTGAGTATTAATTAAATAATTTTATGGGTAATCTGTATATTTGCCTAATTATTTCCATTATTATTTTTAAATTCTTTTTTTTTTGATAATGGTATTTAATATTTAATGCTTTTAAAGAAATATTTCACAATAATTTTACTTATGCTATGATTTTAATCTTGGAATTTTTTTTTCGACTGGTGCAAAAATTAAAAATATGTATATATTAATTAGAACTCACGATATCGTTTATTAGCGAAAATTTCGTTTAAATTAGGAAAGTCAATTTTTCAACTCCTATATCTCCAAATTTTTTGATCCGATATATACAAAAAATTATCATATACTAATTTCATTAAATGCTCTAAATATCTCGATTTCTTAATGGTAGAATTTCAAGCTAGTTGTTAATTAACAATATTAATTAATTTTGTTAATCAACTGCATTGCCCCATCAGTTTCCTTCGAACTATTTCCAACAACGATACCACTTTTGTAAGTATCTTATGATAATTACAAAAATTATTCAGGGTGTCCCATGTTTTTTTTGCTGACTGTAAATATTGGTTTTGAATGTAAATAGTGTATATGTGTGAAAACTACACCCTAGAAAAATCTAAGGTCCTTTTCTTGTCGTTGGTATCTTGTGAGCAGAAATATTATACAATTTTTTTTTTTAACCGAAAAATTCCAAATGTATAGCTACTCCTCTTGATCTTTTTAATTAGTGGTTTTTCTAACGGCGAAGTGCAGGTGGACAGAAATTACATTTCAACCGGGAGAGCATGTTTATCGAAGAAGAGTTTAGACATAGAAGACATTGCCTTCTTAGAAGATGACATTTGATGACATTTATTAATTGATGCAAATTTCCGACTTAAGCTGCTTGTTTGGTGCTATTGTATTTCCTCCAGTGTGTTTTATCAGATGTCTCGGAGAATATTGCCATATGTGTAGGAGGAATCGATCACCCCTGATCTCCAAAAAGACTAGCAGTGTTGCGAAGGTGTCGATATCACCTCCAACAATATGAAAGCATGTATACCCATGAGAAGATTTTAAGGTGGAAATCTAGCCAACAATAAAAAAAGGAAGGAGGATCTGAAGCGGATAAAAAGTGTGTGTGAGATCAAGCAAAAGTGAAGAAAAAAAAATTGACACCTCCAGCGAAGTCGAGAAGATAAAAATGGTGATGCATAAGGCAAGATAAAAGAACGAATTCCAGCTATCTGCTGTGAAAAAAAGTTTTCTTCAAAAAAGAGAAAAAGAGGGGGACTACGATTATTGCGATGAGAAAAGAATGAGACGATGAAAGATTGTGTCCCCCTGCTCCTGGGACCCCCTGCTCTGCATTGCCTACAGCTCTATTCTAGTAGCTAGGAGAGTTGAAGACATAGAAGACGTTGACTGCTTAGAAGCTGACATTTGCTGATATTTATTAATTGGTGAAAATTGCTTCAAAGGGCTTAAGCTGCTGATTTGTTGGTGCTAAAATGAATGATAAAATGCTAATAAGTGATAAAATGAATATCTTCAGATTTTTTTTTACCACATGTTTTTTTGTAGGAGAAATCGACCATCTCTGATCTCCAAAAAGACTAGCAGTGTTGCGAAGGTGTCGATATCACCTCCAACAATATGAAAGCATGTATACCCATGAGAAGATTTTAAGGTGGAAATCTAGCCAAAGGGCTGTGGATCTGAAGCGAAAAAAAAAGCGTGGGTGAGATCGAGAAAGAATGTACGTAGAGGGAGAGAAAAAAATTCAACGCCTCCAGCTAAGTAGAGAAGATAAAATGGGGATGCATAAGGCAAGATAAAAGAACGAACTCCAGATATCAACAGAGAGAAAAAAGTTCTGCAAAAAAGAAAAAAGGGGGGAGGTCTACGATTGCTGCCATGAGAAAAGAATGAGATGAACAACGATTGTGACTTCAGCTAGAGAGGACCCCCTGCTCTGCATCGTGTACAGCTCTATTCAAGTAATAATAATAATAATAAAAATGACAAAAACTTTTCGTTCACCAGAAAAAAGTAATTCGTGTATCTGAGTAACCACCAACGGCGATGACTGAATTTTCCAAAAACCCTTTATCAAGTCTCTGAGTGTTATTACTTTTTAATTTTCAGTTTTCCATTACTCTACTTGGTGGACCCTCTGTGTGTTGTATAGTTCTAAAAAAGCTTGGACTTTATAGACTTTTGGCTTGGAAGAAAAGACTCATTGATGAATATATCATGTATATTTTGCTATTCTTAAAGTTATTCTATTGAAATATATTCAATAATCTTTTATTATTTTAAATATTTTATGATAGTAAGTTAACTTTGCCTGACTCATGCTATTTTCATTCCAATTATTTCTTTATGTAATATGAAGTGATAAGTTTATTGCTTTTTAAGTAGGTTATTAGCAAATATGATGACTGGATATGTGTTTCCTCTGGTGCAATTAGGTTGTTGTGTTTATCATAATGTTATTAGGTTGTTGTGTTTCTCATAATGTTATTAGGTTGTTGTGTTTCTCATAATGTTATTAGGTTGTTGTGTTTCTCATAATGTTATTAGGTTGTTGTGTTTCTTCTAGTGTAATTAGGTTGTTGTGTTTCTGGCACCGCCGAGACTTGGACCCGAAACCTGTGGTACCGAGCGCCAGAGGGCTAGCCACTTGGCCATTCAGGCCCTGGAATTGTAATATAGTATACATAAAAAATAAGATGACATATTTCTATAGAAATTATGTTTTTTTATTCTTTGTTTTTAGGTTTCAATCTTATTTTACCTTTAAACCCAATTGCTGTAGTAATGATTTTATATGAGATAATTTATTTCTAATATTATTAACTTCTGTTTTTGCATAGTTTGTTGATTAAAATGAATTAAAATGCAGACCAGATAAATTTAAATAAATATTTAAGAATTAAGAATACCTTCAACTCTTGCCTCTTTTATGTTACAATTTTAATTAGTTAATAGATTTATTTTGTAAATAATGTATTATGTAAATAATGTAATAATGTTTTTGGTAATGTATTTTGTAAATAATTACAAATTTCATAAACAATAAACTATGTTAAGAAAACAGAGTACACTTTTTTATTTAGATCTTAACCCAATTTTAAATATTAAAAACAACAACAAAAACAACAACAAAACAACAACACTCAATTTCTGTAAAAGTAAACTGTTCTCTAATACAGAACAATTTATAATATTTATGCTAAAGTATTCATGGAAATATGACAAATAAATTCATTTTCAACAAAATAATATTAATGGTCTCTGTCTTGTTTAGGCGTCAGAGCTTTGATCATTATTCAAAAATAGAGTGAAAATGTGTATACATGATTACTGTAGACTTTAAGTAACGCAATTTTTAAAATGGAAATGTTCAAAACATTGATAATAATATAATTTTTTTTGCTTAAATTCATTTCTTAAAAGCAATTGAAAATATGCATAAATGTATATTTTTCTTTTTATAAAAATATTACTATAATATACTAATAGCTTTTTGCGTTAAATAATGTGCTTTATAATAAATTAAATAAGAGTAAGATTGAATTATTTATTTTTTTAAATAATTAAATCTTACTCAATTTAGAAAAAAAAGGGAATGATTAACAAATATTTATTGATTAATTGAATGAATTTACTTTTGAAAAGTTTGATGATTTTTTTTGTTTGCTTTAAAATGATAAACAAAACTTTTGCATCGTAACAGTGATTGATATTTTTTCCCATCTGAATTCTTATTTGATTTGGGTACAGAAAATATTTTATTTAATTTTAAATTAAGGTAAAATGGGCAAGATAATATTATAATTTAAGCTTGATTGTCTTCTAATTGCAATAATTGTTAGGAAGCTTACAACAAATAAATTTAAAGAATATTTAAAGAATATGATAATATAAAAACAATACGTTTTTAATATTATCGTAGCAACAATTTTTATTAAAATGTAACTGAAATAAAAACAAATACAAATATTTACATTTGTGTGATTGTACAGTTCTGACTTATGTTACAATTTAACATTACCAAATATTTAAAGTATAATGCAAAATACTTTTCAAAATATGGATAAATGAAATTTTGGTATATGCATGTCTTTCCATTCGCTGGATATTTTTAAAGAAACTGCTTGAGATTTTTTTCGTAACAATTCTTTTATACATTTTTCCTCTGTATGTAATTTATATCATTCAAAGAAACATACGATACAAAGTAGCAATTTTAAATAAGAATATATATAGGTATGTATTAGCCTTTTTATTGTTTGCACTATTCCCGTGTTTCACAGAATGAATGTCTTCTTCCCAGTATATCGTTTTCGTGCTGTATTCTTTAACAATTCAGTATCTAATATTATTATTTCTATTTCTAAAGAAACCCATATGAATGTCGAAAGGCTTCCATTATGTCTTCTTTCAGAAAAAAACACTATGTGAAAACGCACGATGGATTTTTTTCCTCCTGTCCAACAGGGCGTATCTGCCTTCGTATGGAAAGGAGAAGATGAGATTTTGGAAATAAATATTCGCCAATGTTCATACGAACTCCGTGGCATTTCAATATTTG
The DNA here is from genome assembly GCA_021605075.1 of Caerostris darwini. Classification (NCBI taxonomy): domain Eukaryota; kingdom Metazoa; phylum Arthropoda; class Arachnida; order Araneae; family Araneidae; genus Caerostris; species Caerostris darwini. The sequence continues at coordinate 401,368 of BPLQ01013300.1, read as the reverse complement.
CTATTGGTTCCATTGTTTCTCGAAGGTAATAGGATTTTGTTTCTGTAGGTCTACCGCATATTTTTGTATATAGATCGAGAACTTTTCAAAAAAAGAATTAATCGAGAATGTTTAGAATTTTTTCTAACGCTAAACGGATTCTGTAATATTGCATGTAAGTTTTCGTTAGTATGTAAGTGATTAATATACACCATGCATACCACGTTTTTTTCCTTTAATTACAGTACTCATAATTTTTATTCATAATACAGTAGATATTCTTCAAATTTATTTATTGTAAAAACTTATGGAAGACACTCAACCTTAAATTATAATTTTATCTTGTGCTTTTAAACTTAATTTAAAGCTAAGATAAAAGTATAACAAAATCAAATAATAATTCAGATGGGAAAAAAGACCAAACACTGTTTGAATGAAAAAGTTTTTGTTATCATTTTAAAACCAAAAAAATATCCGTCATCTATTTAAATTGTAAATTCATTCAATTAATCAATAAATATTCGTTAATCATGCTTCCTTATTTCTATATTATTGAATAATACATGACCAGTCATAGTTTTGAAATTAGAGATTTGATCTACTTTCCCTGTAAAGTTTTTTTTTTAATTTTCCCCATGATATATAAGATTATGGACACTTATAAAAATTTTCATATAACAGTAACAGTACAACAACATGTAAACTATTCGCTTGAATATTACATGAAAAATGAAAGTTAAATGTGTTTGTTGTTGTTGTTTCTTATCCCACTTGGCTGGCCAAGCCCACGAGCCCATATGGACTCATGATTGAAGGGGAAGGAAGCAGCTTCTGTTGTGATGGAGCACCCGTAGGTAGAAGCGTGACTTTTGCTCCGTGACGCTTTTACAGTCATAGAAGACCGGGACCTAGGGCTTAAAGTGGATTCCGAACCACTACAAACATCCATGGCACCGCCGGGATTCGAACCCGAAACCTGTGGCAGCGAGCGCCAGAGCGCTAGACACTCGGCCATTCAGGTCCCAAATGTGCCAACGGCACGCAGTGTTCCCAGGTGGTCACCCACCCAAGTACTGACCACGCCCAATGATGCTTAACTTCGGTGATCTAACGAGAACCGGTATATTCAGCATGGTACGGCCGTTGGCTAAGTTGAATGTGTTATTATAAAACAATACATTTTTAATATATCTTATTAATAATTTCTATTAAAATCCAAATATCTATATTTATGCGATTGCTCAGTATTGATTTATGTTACAATGTATCCTAACCATATATTTAAAGTATAATGCATAATATTTTTCAAAATATAAATAAATGAATTTCTGGTATCTGCATGCCTTTCCATTCGCTGGATATTTTTAAAGAAATTGCTTGCGATTATTTTTCGTAAAAAATCTTTTGTACATTGTGCCTCTGTATGTAATTTTCATCACTCAAAGAAACATGCAATACAAAGTAGCAATTTTAAATAAAAACATATATATGTATGTATTAGCCTTTTTATTGTTTGCACTCTTCCCATGTTTCATAGAATGAATGTCTTCTTCAAAGTGATATCGTTTTCGTGCTTTATTCTTTGACAATTCGGAATGTAATATTATTATTTCTTTTTCTAAAGCAACCCACATGTATGTCGAAAGATTTCCATTATGTTTTCTTTCTGAAAAACACTATGTGAAAAACGCACGATGGAATTTTTTTTCTCATGTCCAACAGGGCGTATCTGCCTTCGTATAGAAAGGAGAAGATGAGATTTTGGAAATAAATATTCGCCAATGTTCATACGAACTCCCTGGCATTTCAATATTTGCTATTGGTTCCATTGTTTTTCGAAGGAAATAGGATTTGCTTTCTGTAGACGAAAAGCATATATCGACTATCGTATATTTTTGTATGTAGACCGAGAATTTAAAAAAAAAAATGATTAACTGAAATTTTTAAAAATTTCTTCTAAGTCCAAATGGTTTTTTTAATTTCACAAGAAACGTATGTAGTTTTCGTTAGCAGGACCCAAGTGATTAATTACTAAATATACCATGTTTTTATTTCTTTTATTTTATATCTCTTATAGTTTTGAAAAAAATATTGATATTAATCAAAATGAGTCATTCATTTTATGAAAATGTGTTGATTTATTTTTGAAATTACTTGTATTGCCGCTTTTTTGCCACGTTGTAAAGAAAAAAAATCTGATATTGGCAAAATAATTTAATTAGATTACTTTTAATTTTTAAAGTTGAAAAAATTTTCGTACTTATTAAAAATTGTTTTTAAATACTTAAAATTTTATAAAATTTCGTTCACTCTATATTTTAATAAAAAAACTGCCTGTGGTTATTTTCGTCACAATTCTTTTGTATATTGCGCCTCTGTATGTAATTTCTCTCATTAATAGAAACATGCGATACATTGATTGACAAATTCTTTTATATATTGTTCCTCTGTATGTAATTTCTATCATTAAAAGAAACATGCGATGCAAAGTAGTAATCTTAAATAACAATATATACATATATATATATATATATATATATGCATATTAGCCTTTTTATTGTTGGCACAATTCTCATCTTTCTCTGTATGAATGTTCCCAGTGATATCGTTTTCGTGCTTTATTCCTTGACAATTCAGTATGCAACATTATTATATCTTTTTCTAAAGAAACTCATTTGTATGACGAAAGGTTTCCATTATGTCTTCTTTCAGAAAAAAACACTATGTGAAAAACGCACGATGGATTTTTTTTCTCATGTCCAACAGGGCGTATCTGCCTTCGTATAGAAAGGAGAAGATGAGATTTTGGAAATAAATATTCGCCAATGTTTATACGAACTCCTTGGCATTTCAATATTTGCTATTGATTTCATTGTTTTTCAAAGGTAATAGGATTTTGTTTCTGTAGACGAATATCTACCGCATATTTTTGTACATAGACCGAGAATTTTTTTGAAGAAAGAATTAATCAAGATTTTTAGAATGTTTCTGAGGCTTAGCGGAGATACCAATCTCACTAGAAACGTATGTATTTTTCCTTTAGCAGGACACCAGCGACAAATCTTCAAATATACCTTGTTTTCATTTCTTTAGTTTATATATCTTATATAGATTTTGAAAAAATATAATATTAATCAAAATGTGACATTCGTTTTATGAAAATGTGTTGATATATTTTCGAAATTGCTTAGATGGCTGGTTTGTTGCGATGTCGCAAAAACGAAAAATGTGATGCTGGTGAAATAGTTTAATTCGATTGTTTCTTATTATTTTTAATTTTTAAATCTTTGAAAAATTTTTTCTATTTTATTAAAAAATTTTTTTTGAAATATTTAAAATTTTATAAAATTTCTACTAAATTGATTTTGTAGCGAATTATTTAAAAATAAAACAAAGAAAAAAAAACACAATAAAAATTTGTACATTCTTCTCAAATATTTTATTAGATAAGGAAGAATAGCTTAAATGAAATACAATTAATTTAACGTAGTTTATTTCCATAAAGATTATTAACTTTTACTGATTACATATTTTAAAACTTTTTCTGTTATCGCTTCGAAATAAATTATTTATTTTTTATCTAAATTTTTCACCGTAAAATAAATTTATCTTAGTTCAGAAAGTTTCTTTCAAACTGTTAAAACTAGACATTAAATTATGAGAAAATGAAAATATTTATTTTATTGTTATTTATTACTAAAGTGAAAAGAATTTAAGCACTCGTAATACTTTTAATTCTTTTTTTACTTTTAAATAATATATTTATTTTCATTTAACTATGCTCTTTTCGGATTATATTTGCTTCTTTAACTTTCTTAAATACTTTTTCCTTGTTTTTCCTTGTTTCCCTTCTTCCTTGTTGTTTTCCCTTGTTCCCTTGTTTGATGTTTTTTCTAAAATAACTATTAATTAATTAATTAATTAATATATATATTACTAATCCATATATATATAGTATACATACAAAAGAAAAAAATAAGTCAGAAGTTTATAAAACAAAAGCCTTACTTAAAGTTTCTGCAAGATTATTTTAATCTGTTTCTATAAAGTCGTTAGCTTATAAGTTTTATTCGAAAAATTCTAAACAAGATACTTTAATTAAAGCACTTTTAGAAATTATATCATTTTTGACTTCTATTTATGGTAACTTTATTGATCTCAGGAGAAAATTAAATTTTCCCTTGATATCCCCGAAACCGTTAACAGTTGATTTCTCTATTTCGTTTATAGCCAGTCTTAATTAAGAAAGTTCTTTATTGAGCCTCTGTTATATGCCTTAAGCAGCAATTAGGTTAAAGACGGCTTTCTGTAGATGTATCTTGTGTTTAATTAGAATAATTTGTATTGTTTCTTTAATATTGATATTTTATTCACAGCATTAATATCGAAAAGTATTTAATGCATTACAATAAATAACCTTTATATAATATATCTATAATTTATAACGTTTTATAGATTATAAGTAAATAGTTTATAAATAAATATTTTTTAATATATGCATAAATTATTGTACATATGTAAGTCATTAAACATGATATTTTAAAAATAAATTAGAGTTTATATATGACAAAATATTAAATAGATTCTAAATTTATTTTTTTAACCCAAACTATTTATGGAATCAACTGAAGTTGCTGCTTAATATTTAAATGAAAGTAGAATCTATATACCCTAGGGTGGACTATTGAGGGCCTGCACTCACACGAATAATCCTAAGGGTGGTATTTGAGGTTCCTTTGTCACTGAATGGGCTGATATAGACTGGATTCTACATTACCCAGGAGTGCACTTCGAAGAATAATTGCAGGAGTGGAACTTGTGGTTTCTCTGCAGCTATATAGACGGCTATACAGGGGATTCTACATTACTCAATGTGTATTACTGAGAGCCTGCACCGACAAGAATAATCCCATGATGGAATGCATGGTTACTTTGCCATTAAATGGACAGATATGGAATGGATTCCACATTACCTAGGGTAGTATATTGCAGAGAACCTGCACCCACAAGAACAACTCCGTAAGTGGAGATCGAGGTTTTTTTGCCACTAAATGATCTGATATACACTGGATTCTACATTACCCAAGGGTGTACTACAAAGAGCCTGCACCCACAAGGATAATTGCAGGAGTGGAACTTATAGTTTTTCGGCCGCTAAAGGGGCAGCTATTGAGGGGATTCTACGTTATTCACTTGTACTGAGAGTAGCGCCAGATTTTTCCTATAGCCTAACTAGACTTCAGCCTAGGACCTCAAGATCAAGAGGGGCCTGCATTCAAATTGTTAGCAAAATTAGAATTACACTACTCTAAAAACAGTAAACACTAAATCACCTAATCGAAAATAAGGAGAAATTCTACACATATGAATAATAAAGAAACATAATAAGTAATTTACAAACTTAAAAATGGGAGGTGAAAGGGCCTCATAAATGGAATAGCCTAGGGCCTCTTTTCATCTAAATCCGGCCCTGACTGAGAGGGGCCTTCACCGACACGAATAATTCCTCGAAGTAGCACTTGAGTTCCTTTGTCGTTAACTGACTATATATGGTGTAGATTCTACATTACTTAAATATACTGCGGAAGACCTGCGCTTATAAGAATGATCCCAAGGGTAGCATCTGAGGGTTTGCACTCTTTTCACCATTTATTGGAGACCAATGACAGAACTTTCCTGCCTATAATATATAATGCCCATCACGGACATCCCCTTGGTAGTTTTTTGTTCGAACCTACATAACTATCTTAGCATGGAGAGTCTTCACTTAGCAGTTTGGAGAAAATTCTAATATATTTCTTTTCTTTTTTTAGCATATATTTAAATCAATAGGTAGAGAAATTTTAGAGCTTTTCTAAAGTTAAATCACTGGTGTAGACAAATGCGAATCTACAAACTTCACAGAAACCAAAGCAAGCAATAAATCGTCAAATAAAGCATGTTTTTATTTCTTTATTTTAAAATTGTTAAATTTTATGAAAAAAATTAATTAAACGAAACAAGCTATTCGTTTCATGAAAATGACATGTTTTATTTTCGAAATTGTTAATATTATTGATTTATGGCTTCGACGCGAAAACGAAAAATTATGTTGAGGAAATGTGAGCACTGTTGAAAGAAAAGTACCAAAACAAACAAATGTTAGAATTTCTTCCAAGCTCACATTTCAAACAAAAATACTGGTAACTGGTAATTATCCTGTTGTGTGAGGGTAAGGGGTATTTCCTTTATTTTTTGTATGAATCCAGGAATGGTAGATAACCCATCCCGGTCACACGGTCAGGTCCAAAAGAACCGGTCGGTTTGGTGGGATCCATCCCTTTTTTGGGGTTTTTGCGGGCAGAAAGGAAGACCCGTTGAAAGCAGAGCGAACGATCTACGATAGTGCGTGAGCCTGGTGCACAATTTTTGCTGCGAGAATGGCTCCAGGGATAATTTGTAATGGAGAGTTATGTCCATCTTTGGAATTGTCGGTGAGCATTTTTTTTTGGTAAAAAGGATATGAGGCTACTGGTACCCCACTGCCCACACTCTCAAAGGAATATTTTCGATTAAGGTATGCGTGCGAAATATTATGAATACTTCTCTGTAAACATTTCTCTGTAAACATTTCTCTATAAACATTCTCTATAAAACTTTTTTATTTTATTTATTCTGCCAAATATTAAAAATGCTAAATTTTATTGTAATAGTATTTATTCGTATTCATTAAAGAGTAAAAGTAAATTAGTTGTTTGTCCTAGTATTTATTTTAATTGCTTTTTATTAATGTTAATTCATTTGGCCGTCCTACGAGTATACGTAGACCAACGGCCCCATTTCTATGTCGGTATATTAACACCTTGTATACCGCAGACTTTCTGCCTTGTATACCACATATTCTATAGAAGGCAGAAACTAAATAGAAACAATGCTCTAATTCAGAGAGGTCCATCAGAATTAAAACTAACGTAGTTCACGTTCGGCTTTTTTCTTTAAAATGATTTTGATTTGAAAATATTTCAACCGTTTTGCTTATTTAGCAACACTTTTCATACGTAATAATATGTTGGAAAGTTATATGATCTTTTTTTCCTTTCGAGTTATATAAGGTTTTTGAATTTGGGGTAAATATTTTGAAGGTAAAACGCATTCCAGTTTTCTAAAAGGATCGGCTTTTATTTGGAAATAAACCATATTATGCTGAATATATAAAAATTATTTGTTCATGTAATGCATCTAGATCATATATCGAAAAAAGTTTGTTCGCATAATACATCTAGCTCATATTTTTTTAAAAAAAGGAAGTGGGAGAGAGACGTTAACTAAGGGTCAATTGGTTTAAAGAATAATTTTCTACTTCAAAGCGAAATTGACTTTACAAAATGCCTTCCTTTAAGTGAAAGGTCACTCAGAAAAAGCAATTAGACATCAAGAGAAAAGAAAATACGATTTCAAGCACAAAAGTGAACCGAACTAAATGTAATTGGGTTTGAGATCTTTTCAAAGAAATAATTGACTCTCTTTCCTTAATTCAATTTTTGTCGCCAAAACCAATTTAACGTGTTATTGAGAAAAAGTCTTGGAAAGAGTTGCTTTTAGTACTAGGCATACTAAGTTAATGGTAACAGCAAAGAATCTAAATTGCCTACCTTCAAATTGTTCTGCAAACTTCGTAAAAGATTGTTTTGTCAAGAGATTAATTTTTAAAAATTTATTGATTTGAAATATTTTATTTCAAAAATTAATCTATCCTTAAGAAGATTAATTTTTTTTAGAATTGTACTAATGAAACTGCAAAGGAAGTTAAAAACAAGTAATATAAAAAAAAATTTTAAGTCAATTCCTACTTTTTTTCCACTATATTGCAGAAAGTCCTTTATAAATAATTTTCATTCATTTTTTAAGTTAGAAAAAATTCTCTCTCTCTCTCACATACACACATTTTCTATCTCTCTCACTAATATATTCACATGTTTCATTTTCCACTTTGTTCCCTCCTTGACTCAGACTAGAACCCAGAATGAAAAAAGAATCTGAAAAAGAAAATGTTTTCCAGCGATCTACTTGCGTAGCCACCGACGGTATTTATTCCTAAATTTATATCTTGCTAAATATCTTATATAAGAGAAATTTTTTTCTCCCATATAAAACTAAAATTAATTAATTAAATTTAATTAATAAATTAATATTTGAAAAAAAACTGTATTAACAAGTGTCATCCATTACAAATTAAAAAAATGCATTTGAACTTGAGTGGATGAATAACAAGAATTTTATTAACGATTGAAAATTTGAGCAAGATATATATAGGGAGAATGTGAACTAATGGTAGGAATTGAAAAAAATACGTGTCACAAACCTTCTTTAACATTTCTTTCTTTCTCTGTAGAACTAAACAAAAACTCTTTATAACAAATATACAAAATCAAACTGCCTCAAAAATATCAATTAAAGGGATGAAATGAATTTTAATTCAATAGTATATAAAAATAGGTTGAAATATAACATGATCTAAAACGATGGTAATACAATTTTAGGCACTCTAGGACAAGTATAGGACTGGGTTCATCATATTAATATGATAAATACAGGTTAATTTATTAATTGTATACTTAAGTTTGACCTTGGCAAACACACACACACATACATATATGCAGGGTGATTATAATTAAAGTCCCACTTTCAAAATGTTGTAGAAAAAGAATCACTCGACATAATGGGGAAACGGTATAGCATCAAAAATGTTCCAAAGCGTATTAATAGATGGCGCTGCAAGTGGCATAAAGAATGTGAATTCGGTTGCCAATGAAATTTTGAATCGAAATTACGATGTATTTGGCATGAGTTGAACATTAAACCAACAGTAGTGTTCATACTTGATTGTTTCGGTTTTTTTGACGGAAAAAAAGGACTTCTGTCATTCAACAGTGACACTGTTAGTGGAAAACAATCACACCAAATTGAATTGAAAAAATTGATGGAACTTGTTTTGGAACTTATTTTTGATGCATATCGTTTCCGTCTTCTTCAAGTATCTTCAATTCAAATTTGAACTCATTGTGACGAGTGAACAATTTGACTTCATTGTGACATTTTGAAAGCGGGACTCAATATAATACTCTTATAATCACTCTGTATACATGTATGCTTGTGTGTTTGCATGGTATTGCGTGTGTATATAATAATAACATAACATAAAATAATTGAAGCACATGTCTTACTATGCTTATACAGAGATACATGTTAAAATAACTATTAATAAGGAGAAATAAGGATAGCTGAACCACTATTTAATTTAAAAAAACATTGTAAACTTTCTCACAACAAAGTAAAATACAGTAATGGAAATTTTCATTTTTTTGTAATGTTTTTTTTTTTTCTACAGTTAACTCAAGTTAATTTTCATTTTGAGTCCTTTTCTTCTTCTAATAAGTTTTTATTTTTCGTCGTACACTGCGGTTGAAGTATCCCCAGAGGGTAACATGAGCCATGTTGGAGGGGTATTTGAGAATCTTGTCAACATTAAAAAACCCCTACACAAACAATATTTTTCTTTTTAGTGTTTAACAAAGAGCTTAAGAAGTCTTTTCAAAACCAATTGTGAACAAAACTGGTAACACGATCATTTTTTGTCATGATAAACGATGTTCGAAGGAATTTTTCCCATTGATTAACAGCAGGGTTTTCACCTTCAAATCCTCAACCTCCAGAAACAAATAAATTCTGGCAAAAATTGTAGTAGGTAAACAAACTATCAATTTTATTGTTGGAAAACATTACACACAATTTTTTTTGTATATCATTTAAAACAAAAAATATGAACAAGAAACATATATTGATAATGTGAAAAGATTTATTTTTTAAGGTCTACTGTAATACTATTGTGTCCAAGAAGTAAAACCAATTTTCAAATTAAAATTCCCGGGACTTAAGAAATTTCAATTTTTTTTCTTTTTTAGGTTGCTGGCACTGTCCTTGACATCTGTGTGAAATTTGACGTCAAAATATTCATTAGTGTTTCAGTTACGCTTGGTTTTGTGAGACGCTAAAAATGATTCCGGCGAATTTTGAAATATCTGAATTAATTGAGCAAGAACTTTCATTAAATTTTGTTTGCGGAAACGTATAAAATGTTGCAGAAGGCATTCGGTGAGCATTCCTATATCGGAAAGAAATTTTTAGAAGTGGTAAAAACAGTTAAAAAAAGGCAGAGAACGCGTTGAAGACGAAGAGCCCTCTAGTCGACCACCAATCTCAACTGACAAAACTCACGTACAAAAATTTAAGGATTTGGTGCTTGCAAACCGTCGATTTACGATTAGAGATCTTGCTGATGATGTTGGAATTTCAAAATTCTAATTTAAAACATGTTTTGAACCTCAAATTTTGATTGGTACCGAAAACACTGAATGCGCCAGCTCACACTGCATTGATTCTTCATGACGTTTTCGCCAAAAATGAAACCCATATCGTTCCACAACACTGTATTCATCTGATTTAGCATTGTGCTACTTCTGGCTATTCCCTAAACTCAAAAGACCACTCCGTGGACATCGTTTTGAGTCGATTGAAGTGATATTTCAAAAATTGCCGGAATCAGTTTTAGCATCTGACAAAACTAAGCGTAACTCAAGCACTAATGAATATTTTGACTTAAAATTTCACACAGATACCAAGTACAGTGCGAACAACCCCAAAAAGAAAAAAAATTAAAATACCATGTGTCCGTGAAATTTAAATTAAAAACTGGTCTTACTTTTCCGATACTGTAGTACATCTAATTTCCCAGTAGTGATGGTTGAGCCGTAGTTCACGTATGTCCACTCTCAGTGTCACAAGTATCTCCAGTACCACTATTTCGTTAATCCTAGCCACTTTGTTAATTCTGTGACAGGAATGTTTTTAAACTACACTCATGTCCATAAATTAAGGATAATGAAGTTTAGGCAAAGAAAGAGACAGAAGCAAAACAAATTTGACTTATTTGTAAAGTTTATTTATTAAACAAAAGGTAAAGAGCAAAAAAGATGCTATATGTTTGACATAATTAATAAAAATTGCGATTTTTACTCCCTGGAACAAATTTCAAAAAAGAACCTATTTACAAAAGACAGTATAACATGGTTAGTATGATGGTTGATATGGAGTATGTCTCCCGGACGATGCAATACAGGCCTTACAACGCCTAGGCATGCTGAGTATCAAATTATCAATCTGATCTTGGGGAATATTACACCACTCATCAAGCAATGCACTCCGAAGTTCCGGTTGACAGGTGGGAGGGGGTTGACGGGCTGCAATTCGTCGGCCAAGCATATCCCACACATGCTCTATTGGATTCAAGTCCGGTTAGTATGCTGGCCAATCCATACGGGTGATATTCTCCAATTGAAGGCATTCGTCTACAATGTTTCACGGTGAGGACGGGCGTTGTCATCTATAAACAGAAATTCAGCACCCATGGCACCCCGAAACAAACGTACATGTTGTTCCAGAATGACATCCCGATAGATGTGGCCTGTCATCGTTACACTCTGAACATGCAGGTCAGTTCTGGAACCAAGAATAATTCCTCCCCAAACGAGCCATCCTGCGCCACAGTAACGGTGTCGTTCAATGGTGTTCTCTTGGTGGTAACGGGTACTTGGCGCTCTCCATATGAAAGTCCGGCGAGAATCAGACTGCAAAATTAATTGGACTCGTCGGAAAACATCACACCAGACCATTGTTACGGTGTCCACAATGCATGCTCTCTACTCTAGGTTAATCGCAGGCGACAGTGAGTTGCGGTAAGTGGAACACATCTGACAGGCCTACGAGCATATAGACCAATGTGCCCTAAGCGTCTGTACATGGTCTGCCTTGAAACTGTCGTACCGGTAGCTGAAGAGAGCTGACGTGACAGGTCTGATGCTGTGCACCGTCTGTTTCTTTTGGCAGTAACTGCTAAATACCGGTCCTCATTCAGCGTTGTAACTCAGGGCGACCTGTGCTGTAACATCTACTCACATTACCATCATCTTGGAATCGTTGCCAAAGCCTGTAGATGACACTCTGGGCGATTCCAAGTTCCTCGGATACTTCCAGCTGGGTACGTCCACATTCCAGTCGTCCGATAATTCTACCACGTAAAAAATGATCCAAATGCTTACTTTGTGCCATAACTATGCAGTTATTGCACTGAAAGGCTTTTAAAGCGCTTGTGAAAAATTTTACTTCTTTGCCACCATTCCTTTTATCGCTAGCACGCATGCTCAGTTTCCTATGAGCATGCGCGCTAGGGAGAAAAAGCTAACGGACGTCCTACGGTAACTAACGTACGGTATGCAAAAACTCTCTATCAAGTAGTTTTTTTTATAGATGTGATAAATTTATTCGGTAAAACAAATAATATTTAATATTAATATTAGCATATAATAATATTTAGCATATAATTACCACACATGAACTGATAGTAAAAATTCATTATTCAGCAGTTCGCTGTACAAACTAAAAGCAATGAAAATTAAATCACGTTTTCTTCAGAAAATTACCTCATTTATTCTCCTAATTGTAATGAGTAATCCTGAAATCAATTCCAAGCTCATTAACAACTCATACAATCGCATTACAGGTAATTTAGGGGATATAGGTTTTATTTTGCTATTGAGATTGCTAATTTTTATTCTTATTTCTTAAAAGACATTCTGAGAGCTATAGGAGTATAAGTGCCACTAATATAAAACATTTAATTGGTAAGTAATAGAAGCAATACTTTTTTTAATTCAGGGTGCTATAGTATTCCACGCTGCATTGATTCACTTATGAGTCAAGGGTTCTCCAGTTGTGAAAGCCCCCCCCGCTGCCATCGAAGAAAGCATGAGGTATTTTGTATTACAAAGGAAAATCAAATCGAATAAATAAAAAACTAAACAAGTAATATAAAAAATTATTTTTTTTAAAGTCAATTCCTACTTTTTTTCACTAGATTGCAGAAAGTTCTTTATAAATAAAGTTGAAATTTTCCTCTTACATTTGGCGCCATCTATTGGTAGATATATATGCAACTTAAATCTAATCAAAACTAAAATTACTGAATTAATATTTGAAAAAACTGTATTAACATCAAGCGTCATCCACAAAATGTATTTGAACTTGAGTTGATGAATAAAAAGTATTTTATTAACGATTGAAAATTTGAACAAGATATATATAGGGAGAGTGTGAACTAATAGTAGGAATTGAAAACATAACATGGACAATTATTATATGAGTTACGAACTGAAATTATTTTAAAGCTGAAAAATAAAAATTATTTAATCACTTGATTTGTGAGAAATTTTATCTTACTCATTTTAAAACTTTTTTTTTATTCTACACCCAGCATGGGTCAATCGGCCATACATTGTCTTGCTGTCCAATATAAGTGCGTAAAACTACAATGAGAAGCATCTCCAGTGTAAACATTCTTTAATTTGGTGCAATTAAGGTGATGCCGTCCATTCATAGAATCATCACCAAACAGAGGGTATGAGGCAGAAGTTCAAAGATTTTATTGAGATACTGCTGGTGGTAATCATCGCCAGTCAACAAACGAAAATAGGCGACGCAGATTCCACTTGGTAACTCAAGAGGAAAGAGATTTTAAAACTAAAATTATAATATTAATTGTGGGGTCTGAATGGCCGAGTGGCTAGCGCTCTGGCGCTCGGTACCACAGGTTTCGGGTTCGAGTCCCGGCGGTGCCATGGATGTTTGTAGTGATTCGGAATCCACTTTAAAGTGTAGGTCCCGGTCTAGTATGATCGTAGAGAGTTGAGGGGCATTGTTACTCCGCGTCCGTGGCTTATCTTCAAGTTACACGCGCCCCCGGGTAATGCAAAGTGAGTAACGTCTGTGCAGCGCTTGCCTTAAGGCATCCAAGACAGCTGTCTAAGTGTTTGCCAGCTGCATTAGAAAGAAAAAAAAATAATAATATTAATTATTGCCACAGAATTGTATTTGCAAAGAATAGATTAAATTGAGGTTTTCTTTATTTAGTGTTATAGAATGCCAAAGTGAAAACCAAATACTTTTTACAAAGCTACAAAGAATTTCTGATTATACATCAGATAATAAAAATAATCAAACACAATCACAAAAATTTCGGAAATTGGCCATTTTATTTTCAGGAAAATTTTCAAAAGAAATAAAAAATAAACTGAGATCAGTCACTCAAATGTTTTGCGAATGACTTAATAGTGAATAAAAATAGAAAAATAAATATATTAAATACAAATTATTAATTATAATAGTGAATAAGTAAACGTAAAAAGCTATGAAGACCTTATCCATTTTTTTTATTTCGCAGTCGACTAAATAATAAAATCTGAATAGTTTCAAATCCTAAATTATCGATAAAAAATTAAGATTTCTATGTATTAAAAAATAACTAATTATAAAACTTTCAGGAATTATTGGCTACTCACCAGAGTTTCAGGGTTTTTTTAAGTTGTAAGAAATCTACCCACGTATACAAACACGAATACTACATTGCTATTGCTTTATATATAAAAAGATCTGTATTCATTAGTAAATCTTATATTTTTGATTTCAGTTACTTATTTTTATATGAAAGTTATTAAATGAAGAAAGTGTAAACGACATATGAAAGAACCAATGTACGAAAGAACCAATTTACATTCTATGATAAGAACTCTATCAAATCTGTCTCGCTTGACAACTATTTTAAGAAATTTATTAAAAACCCTATTTTTAGACCCTATTTAAAAATTATATATATTTTATTTTTTATGAAAAAAGTTAATTAAAATATTTTTAAAAAGCGTTCAATTCAATAACTAGTTTAGTTTAGTTCAATAATTCAGATCATTATCTGTTTCTATTTTAATGATTGGATAAAATAGCAAATTATATTTTAAATAGTTATAGGCTTTAAATTTGCAAGTCTTCTTAAAATTGCTTTAGGTATTTGCACAGTACTAATCTTAAAATCACTAATTAAAATTGATATCTGCAGTTTTAGAATCAAATCATAAGAAACATAACGTGTGTTATTATTCGCCTTGTAAGCCTGTTTTAGTGCGCTTATCCACAAGTGTAAATATGAGCAATTTCAATAAGCAGCGTGTGCCACAGTACTGATTTAAAAACACAACAGATTCGATAGTGAATATGGATAGGGATAGTCTTCTGGTGTTTTAATCTTTTGCAGATGCACAGAGGATAACATTGGATAATCTATACAGTGACCTGAAAACCAGTGTATAGCATTGGACAAAAATATATGTAAAATTCAAACAACTATAATAATAATTTAAACCACGTTAAAAGAGACTATATAATGAAAATGAAATTTACAAATAAAACTTATGTAATTGGTTTCAGACAGTACAGGGTGATTATAATTAAAGTCTCACTTTCAAAATGCTGTAAAAAGGAGGTCCTTCTGTCACAATGAGTTCAAATTTCAACTGAAGATACTTGAATAAGGGGGAAACGGTATGGCATCAAAAAAAGTTCGAAAAGTTTCACCGAATTTTCCAATCCAATTTGGTATGACCTTGCCGTGGTGGATGGGCTTTCCACTAACAGTGTCAAACTGTTGAATGACTTGGAAATCATTTTTTCCATCAAAAACCAGAAACCCTCAAACAAATTGAACACTGCAGTTGGTTTAATGTGCATTGTAATTTTAACTCATGTCTTGCAACTCATGCCATTATAATTTCAACTCATGCCATTGTAATGATCGTTGTGATTTCGAATCAAAATATTACTGGCAGCCGAATTTACTTTCTTTATGCCGCTTAACGCCATCTATTAATACATTTTGGAACTTTCTTTTGATAATGTAATTTTCCTCTTTCTCCAAGTATCTTCAGTTCAAATTTGAACTATTGTGAAGAGTGTTTTTTTTACATCATTTTGAAAATGGGACTTTAATTATAATCATTCAGTACGTCTGAAATGCCTTTATATTGAAACTTAAAATGTTTTAGTTACATACATATATATATCACCCCCCACACACATATATAAATATTTACAAAAACAATAAATCAAACGTAACATAGACGAAAACATAAACTTATAAACATACAAATAACATACATAATTATCTATTAAGAGTTTTGTATTAAGAATCAAAAATTTTAATTGTTTCCAATTTATGACCATTTATTAAAAAATATTCCGTATTAAACAGGAAGATATTCAGTTCATTTAATAATTCGATAAAATACCTTTGTTTAATGCATGAATAATAAACATGAACTAAATGAAAGGTCTATATCTATCGAAGTAAATGTACTTAACCATAATGTAGTATACCTTAGGGAATGCATACAATGTAAGGTAGAATTATTTTTCCTTCCTGTTATCCCAGACAAGTGACGTCCCAATATGTTGCTCAGAGCTCTGAGAAAGAAATCTCTGCAAAAGACATCTTAGGGGACGTCTGGCGATAAGCCAGGAAACAGAATATTAGAGAGAAAGTGTCCATCAAGTGGACAATTAAGGGAAGTACAGCAGTCAAGTTTGAACACTAGGCTTAATTAGATAAATTTATGAAAACTTTGTTGCACTTTGATTATAAGTAACATTGCTAATTTATTATTTTAATTAATCATATGTAGAAAAATTGTTGGAATGAGGAATACTATTATAGAAAACTTAAATATTGTTTCAAAAATTGGCCCGCCCTAGTTAATCAAATTGGTTTTTCTACAATGCTTTATTCAGAAATTAAATTCTTCCATCTCAATTAAAGGAACAACCTTGAGAAAACAATAGTCATGGCTACTTATGGGCTTCAGATATTTGGTTTTATTTATTTATTTTAAATTAATGCTAGTAAATTCAAGTATTAACTTGAATTAAAATACTTTAAACATATCTTATTTATTATTATTTTTAAAATTTAAAATATACCACCATATTTAATAATCTCAATATTAATTGCACGTGAAAGGAAATAAAAGTTTATAACATAATATATATGATATTATATCACATTAACAAATCTACTCTATCTACTACTATCTTTCTATATTAAATCCAACCGTTTCAACCTGTATAGAGAGAAGGCTTTTGAGAAAAAGTGGAATGCCCTATTGAATAAGTCAACAAGATTTTCCAGTTCCATGACTAGAGCGGTCGGCGTGACCTGCTTTAGACTTGTCAGGGGCCATGACTACTTGCAGAGTCACCTGTATAGAATCGGATAGGCTGCTACAGATATCTGGCCACTTGGTGAACATGGCGTGCCCATGACTGGAGAGCACATCATCATATGCCCTACTGTTCTTAACTGTATCCCTTTTTTGTGTTACTGTCAATGCCGTTAGTGATTGTTTTTGTCGTTTTTTACTGTATTGGGCTTCTCGTCGACTAATGATTAAGAGATCCGAGCAGGCCATAGGGTAAAAAAAAAAGTGTAAGTTATAATAGAGGCTGATAAAATTGATTGGATACTAGATTGACCCGAATCTACCACCAGGAATAAATATAACGCCATACTTCCGCCATGTGGTCGTAGTCTAGAACAACCACCGACATAGATCTATAATAAAATTTATGTCTATTCAATAGAACTTTCGGCAACAATCGGCTGATAAAGTGTGTCTTGAATTAAGAAGCAATATAATTCAAGAAGAACTGTGATGGGAGTGTGAGATAGAGAGCTCTGTGAATAGGCTCGACAGTGTCACATTGTTAAATCTTATGCTTTCTAAATTGTAATTATTGTATATATGTATAAAAGGTGATGAGAAAAGGATAGCCTGTTCTTCTTTCTAAAGTTCCTCTAGACGCCACCGACATTTTGAATCACCGATTATAGGTGTATAAAGACATTATTTTAATATATTAGGTAAACAGTATTGGAAATTAATTTTTTATAAATTAATTTTTTTGCACTTGAAAGGAAATGAAATTTAACAACATAATGTATTTTATATAGTATTATATAACATTAACAAGCTGTAAGAGAGCTGATAAAATAGATTGGATATTAGATTTATCCGAATCCATCACCGCGTGGTCGGTAGTGCAGAACCACTGACATTGGTCTATTCAATGGAACTTTTGGCAACAATAGTTTCATAAAGTCTCCCTCTCCCTTGAACTATTAAACAGTATAATTCAGAAAGAACTGTGTGTGTGTGGGGGGGGTGTTGTTGTGTACAATTGTTGGTGTTACAATGTTAGTGTTACAATGTTAAATCTTATGCTTTGTAATTGTAAATATTGTGTATAAAATGTGATGATAAAAGAACAGCCTGTTGTTTCTTTTAAAATTGTCCTAGACGCCACCGCCATCTTGAATCGCCGCCAATAGGTGTACAAAGTCATTATTTTAATTTATTAGGTAAATAGTATTGGAAATTAATTTTTTTTGGTAAATTAATTTTTTTGCACTTAAGAGGAAATATAATTTGCTAACATAATGTATATAGTATTATGTAACATTAACAATTTACAAGAGATCTGATAAATTTGATTATATACTAGACTGGTCTGAATTTACAACCGGAGTCAATCTGGTGCTATTAGACATCCTCCGCGTAGTCTAGACCACCGACATAGATCTATTCAATAGAACTTTTAGCATCAATCAGTTTATAAAGTATCTCTTGAACTAAGAAGCAGTATATTTCAGGGAGAATTGTGTTAGGGGTGTCAGATAGAGAGCTCTGTTAATAGTCTTGATAGTGTTACAATGTTAAACATGATGCTTTGTAATTGTAAATATTGTATATAATGTCTATTAAAGATGATGAGATGAGGATCCTTTTCTTTAAAATTCCTCTAGACGTCACACTTATTTTGCATAATGGGACCTACATGAATAAAGCTATTATTTTAATATATTAGATAAACAGTTTTGGAATTTATATTATTAACTTTCTCATACATAATTTAAAGGGAGAAAACGATGTTACAATGGACCCTTACATCATTATTTTTAAAGTTCAACTTAAAAGTTTGTAAGAATTTTTTTTTGTGTGCAAATATCGTAATTATTTGTAACAAAAAATTGGAATTAACTCAATTTTTTTCATATTTTAATTTTTTATTAATTGTAAATATTATATTATATCAATTATTTTTCCATATCTTATTGTAAGGATCATTTCACCTCAACTTTGCCTTGAGAAATCCTCGGGAAACCTCACGTGGTGTGAACCAAAAGACAGAAAAGAGGGGAGAACCAAGGACATTCTTTCCCAAATCAGTTTTATGGAGGATTTATGGCCGGGCTGGCTCAAGACAGAACTTAGAACAGAATAATGTGGATCTTGTTACGTATGTTTATTCTTAGTTATTATATTTACAAATTGTGTTCTGCTGCTGTTTTTAAGATGCATTATATTATTTGGCAGTATAATATCTAAAAAATTTAAGTTATCTCCAGCACACTACCGCTAAAGGAAACAGGACAGAAGGTTTGGTTTGGTTTGCACAAGAGGATTATGTTGGTCACTACAGGCATCTTGCGCACACGAGGACTAAACAGGCCGGGACCTTCATTTTAAAGTGGATTCTGAACCACTCACAAACATCCATGTCCCCTCTAGGATTCGAACCTGAAGCCTGGGTATCCAGTGGCCACCAGGCCGCACAGAACAAAAGGAGTATAATTTTTACCGGCACAGTCAAAAGTATTTTGACACAGCAGAATCTTACAGGTGAGAGTTTTTTTTTTGTGTGTAAATGTATGTCCCCAGATATTAAGGTTTTAATTTAAAATTGTTGAAAATAATGAAATAATTTCATTCGTGAACAGTGTTACTCGTCAGAGAGTAAAATGGGCAAGTCAGTTTTCCAACTTACACCAAATTCTATTCATTTGATTAATTTGGTCCCTTTAGACAAAATTCAATTCATTTTTTTCATCTTGGAAAAGGATTTTTTTCCAGATAAAAAAAACAAAAACACTCAAATGTTTAAAACTGATAGAATTTTTCGACAGAGGAAAAAAAAAAAACATTTATCTTTCTTTGAATTCATAGTTCTAGCAAAATAGTCGTATCATAAAGGATAGTTTGGGATTAATTATGAGAGGGTATTCTACTATATTTAAGATCTCAGCAGTACTGAAGCATAGCAGTATAGTTTATCATCGGGAAACCACTGTAAAATCATTTTACTGTAGTAGTATAGTTTATATAGTTTGCGTAAGTTCAATTGTGTGTTATCGTAATTTTGAGAATATTTTATGTAAAGATTTCATGTCAATAAGAGATTGAAACGTTAGAAAATATATAAGAAACTGTGTATTTGAATATATATATGCGTGTGTTTGGAATAACTTAATGTGAAAGCTGCATGGGATTGTCAAGCTTTCACCTGATGTTGTTCTGTTATCATGAAATATTTCTTATCTTCGAGTTTTTTTTATTTAGTTAACATCATCGACACTCCGGTGATTGATGTTGTAAGGATCATTTCACCCCAAGCTAGAGCTAAGAAACCCTGCACCAACTCTACGAAGAATGAACTGAAAAATAAAAGATATGAAAGAGGGAGACAAGGACATTCTTATCCAAACCAATTTTAGAGGGTTTCCGACCGAGTTCGTTCAAGACAGAATTTGTTAAAATAATGTAGATTTTGTTACATGTGCTAGTTCTTAATTATGTGTACAAAATGTTATGTTCCGTGATTTTAAAGATTCATTAAATTACGTGGCATTTAATTGCTTTCTTTTCATTCAAAATATTAAATTCTCTCTAGTATACTCTCTGAGTCCTGATGGCCGAGTGACTACCACTCTGGCTGTCGATGCCACGGGTTTCGGATTCGAGTCCCAACGGAGCCATGGATATTTGTAGTGGTTCGGAATCCACTTTAAACCGTAGGTCCCGATCTCCCGTACAGTATTGAGCAAACGGTTGACAACCCTACCCCGTATAAACAAGAACATCTCCTGCCTCGAAATCTGCCGTAGGCGGAAGGCCTTGGCCCCCCATGGGGCTGTTGCGCCACTGAGGATGATGATGATGAGTATACCCCCTTTCTAATCGCAACAGAACCAAAGGAGCATAATATTTACTATTATACATCTTGGAAAAATATTATAAATAAAGTACTAATGGGTTTATTTGTTGAAGGAAATTTACAAATATTATTGACTATACCAAGGTAAAATTTTCAAAACGTGAAGAATATAACTAATTTAGTACCTCGTACAAAAACATGCCTGATATTTTTTCGACGAGAAATAATTTATCTACTAATTTATTAAATTTAGAAATACAAAGTTACTCAAAGAAGGTCTGGTAATAATGAATTGTTATGTGAATTTTCCATGAAACTTAAATATTGCTTGATGCACTTTTCACTGGAAGAGAAGCATGATTAATTATGTTGTGGATCTTAGGAATTCCCCACAAACACTTTATCATTTCACCTTTATCCTTCCTTTAATACCAAGATTCTCCTAATTACTTTCCCTGTAATGAATTGCCTAACAGTGTGAAATATGATTGGTTTTTAAAAAGCCCGCTAATTTGGCTTTGCAATTAATTAATTATCAGATACATGGGCAAAGCATGCTTATGAAAGGATGTTAATTGTAAATGAAGAAGTTTTTACAAAACTGAGGTAATGAAAATTAATAGTTTCATTACAGAAAAGAGGTAAAACATTTAAATAAATTTATTTCATTTCAGGAAAATCAGCATGTATCACTTACGACAATTTTACACCATTTAGAATGCAGTTTTCTATAATTTGTACAGTATTTGTTTGTGCAGATATTTAGATATTATAAGTTTCTAAAATTCAGTGCCTGCGCCATGTTTATAATTTTAATTACAGTTGCACTTCACACAAAATCTGTTATTTTAAAGGGGCACGCGGTGGGGTAGCATGTTTTGGGTCGAGTCATTGGCAGTAGTGGAAAATACTCCCCTCCAAGAATTCTCTCTTCATGTTGAAACTTTTTATATTGTCGAAAGTATGCTGGTCTGCAAAGTAAAATTGTTTATGTTTTAATTTCTTTTGTTATTTTATTTCTGGATATAAGGGCCTCACGGGCGAACGACTAGCGCTTTGTGCCACTGGTTTCGGTTTCGAGTCCCGGCGTTGCCATGGATGCTTGTAGTTGTTCGGAGTCCATTTTAATCAGTAAGTCCCGGACTAATATGACTATACAGTGTTGGTCGTACGTCTAACAACCCAACCCCTAAAAAGTGAACTTCGGTTTCGGAATTTGCCAGCAGGCAGACGGCCTTGATACAACATGAATTTTTAGTGACCAGGGAGTTAAGTTAGGATTTAAGATTTGCTACAATTTTTCAACAATATAGAGTTTGGAGAAAGGAGCCATTCGTAAGTGAGAAATATAATTACCCACAACCATGAAATTTCAAAGGTTGTTATGCGATAGTAAAATTTCGAATTTTGCCAGCTTTCTTCTCTATGAGGTGGTCATGTGAGTTGAGTGTGAAAAGCAGTGTGGCCCTGAATGGATTAAACAAATTCAAACATAGACGAAAATAAGATTTAAAATTCAAAATAAAAATCACTGTGATGGTATATAAAATTTCTATTATATAGACAATGGGGCTAAATCTTATAACATCATTTTTATTAATTAGCAGTTATCATAATTTTTTCATCAGCAGTTTTTCACCTCATGGCTTTTTACATAAAACATACTAGTTAAAACACTGAGAGTTTTGGTTAAAATAACTTTCGCGTCTATTGCCGATACTGTCTGAAGTTTCATAACATATTTCTATTAATTTGTACGGAAAAATGCATAAATTAAATGTGAAGCTTTTCTACATAGTTTTGACAGGATAAAAGTGAGTAAGTATGCGCTACAACATCAGTAAACGACACACACTTTCCGAAGATAACTCAGAATCTTCAATTTTAATAGTTAGATACGCCCTTTACATTAATTCCATTATTAAAGAGTGATGGAAATGACAGATCTTTTGAACATTATTCGTTTGAAATTAAAATTTAAATTAGTGAAATGCATTGTTTTTAATTAGATAAGTGAGATAGAGCCTATGACAGAAATGTGACAGAGAAATATTGCTGGAAGGTCTAAGGCAAAACAAATTTCAGTAGATAAAAGTTTTATAAAAGCATTAAATTTTTATTAAATTATATAAAATATTAAAATTTTTATTCAATTTTATAAAATCATTAAACTTTTATTAAATCTAATAAAATCATTAAATTTTTATTACATTATATAAAATTAAAATTATGCTTCGTATGAAGATTTACTTAAAATAATTTGATAAATTTGCTTAAAATAATTTAATAAATTTGCTTGAAAAATTTGGTAACTCAAATAGCAAAGAAAAAAAAATTACTTATAATTTTAATCAATCAAAAATATGCCAGTTTAAAATTATTCATTTCCCGTGATATTCCACTTTGTCTAAAAAATAATGAATAATAGAAACAATATCTACTTCTCTGTCTAGAGTTTTTCAGAGTGGTGGAAAAATCGAAGCTGTCAATATTTCACATCTGTTGTTTATTTTAGGTTTTTTCAATAGTTTAACCTTAAAATGTTTACATATTTTTGCAGGAAATATTGCATCATAAGGTAGAATATTTTTGCATTTTTCAGAAACTTTATTGCATGAAGTGGAAAGACTATTATCTTATAGAAGTTTGTTTTTGGAAAGAATTTACTTGGCAAGTGGGCTGCATATCTGTATAAGAAGGAAAAAACGAGATGGAAAGGCAAGTATAATGAATTAGCTGTTTACGTAATACAGATTAGACTTGAAGATATTGATTAAATGTGTGTACAATTTGATTAAGTTTTGATGTGAAATCAGAAAATCAATCAATCTATCGATATGATTTCCTTTAGATATAAAAATAGGTTCAGTTTTCCAACATAAGCTGTGAAAATATCTAATCTATAAATTTTTGCTTCTGAATAAAATAAAATTTGAAAAACTTTTATTTTCTGGATTATGTTTCTAGTTCCAATGAAGAATAAAATTTTGAACTCTTGAATTGTAGGTCTCGAATGATTGATGGTTTCTAACTGATTAATACCCTCAAGAAAAGAAAAAGAGATATGTACCGCCCGTCTGCCAGAATCCAGGACGAAAGAGATGCGTTATAAAAAAAGTGCTTAAAATTAATTCTCAGTCAATCTTCAGGTTCTTTACCTAAAATGGTGTCTTAGTGCACGGCAGCTATGGGGATCATATTGTTGACATTTGTTCTCTAAATCAAAGTTTATCAGAAGGACAAAACAAATAAAATGATATAAACATTAATATAATTAAGCAATAATATACTAATCAAAATAACTAAGAATAAGCAAAGAGACAAATAAATTTCGTATGAAGAGTGAATTTTCAGCTAATCTAGTAACAGAAAAAGTATATTATTATGATGTTGTAAAATGAAAATAGATGTAGTCTCAGTGACGGAAAGAGCTAATAAGGAATAAAACAGATTAGTCTGATATTCGGTAGAGTATTTGTGGTACATGTAAGCAGTAAGGTAAAAAAAAAAGTAGATACGTCACTAAAGAAGACAAAAAATGGCAGATTCTTGATATGGAAGGAACATTTTTATCCCTGTTTTGATATGGCAAAACCTATTCATACATTTCATTTTCTAAGATGAAGCATATCTAGATATGATTCAATTTAAAAACAATAGTGGAAAAGATGAAAATTTTCTCATGAATAATTTTCTCATGATGTTTATGAACTCATAAAAATTTTAATACAATATTCAAAAAGCTGTTTTATATTACAATATCCTTAACAAATCCTAAAAGCAGAATCCTTCTTCTTTAGGTTTGTTTTTAACTATACTGGTATCGCACACAGAAATGAAAGAAGAAAGACCTAATACAAGCAAAATTCTAAATCATCGACAAGATCCGTGTCGTAAAAATTCCACTAGAACATTACGCGAGACACTTTTCTTCTTAATCATCACATCATCCAGATTGCAGGGGCATTTCTGTCTGCGCCCCGCATTCCTATCGGCCCCACCCATTTACGAGCCCCATCACCATTTGGCGAGTGCCCCTGCCATAACTCCCGCAGAAGTTTCATCTTCGATGTTTGACGTTAGGCAGAGGAAAGGCGCTGGCGAATCGGAGAAGATATCAATGGGTGCTGTAAAATCTGGCGATTACCTATTCGATCTGAAAATTCGTTCGTTTAAGAGAGGTTACGGTGATGTCTCCGGGATAAATGATCAAGGGAAAATGAAGGAAAGTTTAAAATGTGCAGTTTGTCTGGAAATGATGTGACTGATGCGGTGCTATAAGTTAGTTAGATTTAGAAATTTAAAATATGCGTTGTGAATTTTTATTTCAGATTTCATTTGTAACGGCAAGTGCTTTAAATGTTCAAATAGCGAACTGCTGTTCAATAATTATTGCTTTTCGTCCTGTGCCAGTTCAGAACTCCTAGCGATTCAGTTTCCTTGAATTTTTTTATAATGCGCCTCAGTACTAGAATAGACATTTATTTAACTTATAACTTATTCGAGTAAAATATTTTTATGAACAATTTATAGCTTTAAAAATGGATCAATCTGTCACAATTAAAAATGTAAATTACAATTGAACTTGACAAATTAGAGTTTTAAAACAATGTTATCCCTTCCTGTATTTAAATATTTATTTTATAAATTTCTTCTTAAAATAAATATTTAAATACAGGAAGATGATTTAGACTTGAAGATGATTACAGAAGATGATTACAGGATAATGATTTAGACTTTAAAACAGTTTACAATAAAATATGTAGTGATCAATACAATAAAAAAATTCAACAAACATTTATTCTACACAAATACATTCACAAACAAATTCTAATGTATTACCATTTACATTAGAATTTTTACAAAATTAAAATTACATTTTTTGTTTACAAAAGTTATATTTAATGTTTACGAAAATTTTCTCTTTTTTAAATAAACAATGTTTGTTATACAGAAATTATTTTTTTACATGATGAAACTCATTAAAACCTTATTACAATACTCAAAAAGCTGTTTTATACTACAATATCCTTAACAAATCTAAAAAGTAGAATCCTTCTATCTAGGGGTCTTTTTAACCATATTAGTATTGCACACAGAAATGAAATTAAAAGATCCAACTGATGACTTAAACTTTAGGAAATATTTTATAATCAATAAAATTAAAAAAATTCAACAAATACATTCACAAATGGACAAAAATTCTAATATATTACATTTATATCAGAATTTTTACAAAAATTAACACTAACTTTTCTGTATACAAAAGTTACTTAATATTAATGAAATTTTTTTTGTTCTTTTTAAATAAGCGATGTTTGTTATAGATGAATTATTTTTTATATAAAACTCATACAACTTTAAAATAAACTCAAAAAACTATTTTATATTTACAATATCCAAAAAGCAAATCCTTCTTTTGTGGTTTCTTTCTAACCCTACTAGTATAACACTTAGAAACGAAAGAAAAAGATCGATATACAAGCGAAATGCCAAATCATCGACAAGATCAGTGTCGTAAAAATTCCAGCCAAACATTACGCGAGACACTCTTCTTCCTAATCATCACATCATCCAGATTGAAGGGGCATTTCAGCCTGAGCTTCCGCATTCCTATCGGCCCCCACCAATCTACGAGCCCCATCACCATTTGGCGAGTGCCCCTGCCACAATTCCCGCAGAAGTCTCATCTTCGATGTTTGACGTTAGGGAGAGGAGAAGGCGCCGGCGAATCGGAGAAGAGATCAGTGGGGGCTGTAAAATCGGGCGATTACCTATTGGATCTGAAAATTCTTTCGCTTTAAGAGAGGTCATGGTGATGTCTCCGCGATAAATGATCAAGGAATACAAAGTTTAAAACTTGCAGTTTGTCTGGGGTTGAAGTAATAATGCGGTGCTCTAAGTTAGTTAGATTTAGAAATTTAAAATTTGCATTGTGATTTTTTAATTCAGATTTTATCTGCAGTGGCAAGTGCATCAAATTAGTTAATGTTAAAATAGTGAACTGTAATTCAACAACTATTTAAGAAAATGTTACTAACAGGCAAATAACACTGCTTTTCGTCCTCTGCCAGTTCTAAACTACTAGTGATTCAGTTTCCTTGAATTTTTTTATAATGCCTCTCAATACTAGAATAGACATTAGAGCTTTATGGAAGTTATGAATTCCCTAATAGCCGTCTAATAGCCGTATGTATTAGTTTTAAATTCCCTAATAGCCGCATCAGTATTGTATTATATGTAGAAGAACTTAAGTTAATCACGCTGAGTTAAGGTAGGACGAATTATAAGTCAGTCAAAGAACTGCTGACTGAACGTTAGCTCCCTCCACGTTGGCTTTTTGTGTTGCGAAGCTACGATAATTTTATTATACAATTTACATGTATCCAGTACAGAAAGTAGCTTATGGTATGCATAAATAAATATATATATATATATATAGTAAGCGATGACGTATAAGGGTCATAAAACAAACTTTATATTTATCTCACAAAACTTAAAAGTATATTTCAATAAAATTAAATATATTTAATATATAACTTCTTTGAGTAAAATATTTTTATGAATAATTTAGACTTCTTTTAAAAGGGAATCAAAGTAGTCATATAATTAAAATTATAAATTAGAATTGAATTTGTAAAATTATAATTGTTATTAAATTATAATTATTAAATATTTATTTTGTAAATTAATTCTTAAATGATTTGAACTTGAGGAAATATTTTATAAATTATAAAAAAAAAAATTAAGATTAATATAATAAAATAATTCATCAAACATTTATCACAAAAATTACATTCAGAAACAGAAAAACTTTTAATGCATTACATTTACATTAGAATTTTTACAAAAATTAACATCAATTTTTTTTTTGTTTACAAAAGTTGTATTTAATATTTATGCTGTTATTAGTTATATTTGATGTTTATGAAAATTTTCTCTTTTTTAAATAAACAATGTTTTTTATAGATTATTTTTTACATGATGAAACTCAAAAGACTTTAATACAACGCTCAAAAAGCGGTTTTATATTACAATATTCCTAACAAAACTAAAAATCAGAATCCGTTATATTAGGAGTCTTTCTGACCATACTAGTATCTCACACAGAAATCAAAGCGAAAAGATCCAAATAATAGCAAAATGCCAAAATATCGACTGGGATCCGTGTCGTAAAAATTCCACTCGAACATTACGCGAGACACTTTTCTTCCTAATCATCACATCATCCAGATTGAAGGGGCGTTTCAGCCCTTATCTGCCCCCACCCATTTACGAGCCCCATCACCCTTTGGCGAGTGCCCCTGCTATAACTCCCGCAGAAGTCTTATCTTCGATGTTTGACGTTAGGCAGAGGAAAAGGCGCTGGCGAATCGGAGGAGAGATCAGTGGGTGCTGTAAAATCGGGCGATTACCTATTGGATCTGCGAATTCTTTCGCTTTAAAGAGGTTATGGTGATGTCTCCGGGATAAATGATCAAGGAACACAAAGTTTAAAATGTGCAGTTTTTCTAGGATTGACATAACAATGCTGTGCTGCAAGTTAGATTTAGAAATTTGAAAAAACGCTGTGATTTTTTACTTCAGTTTTATTTGCAGTCAGATTTTATTTGAGCATTAAATATTAAAATAGTGAACAATTCAAGAATAGTGCAATTCAATAATTATTGAACAAAATGTTACTAGCAATCAACTATCACTGCTTTTCCTCCTCTGTCAGTTCTAAACTCCTAGCGATTTAGTTTCCTTCATTTTTTTATATTTCATCTCAGTACTAGAATAGACATCAGACCTTTACGCAAGTTATGATGACTTTTAAATTCCAAATAGCCGCATCAGTATTGCATTTTGCGTAAAAGAACTTTAGCACGCTGAATTAAGGTAGGATGTATTTTAAGTCAGTCAAAGAATTGCTGACTGAATGTTAGCTTTCTCCAAGTTTTTGGGAAACTATGATGATTTTATTATAAAATTTACATGTATCCAGTATAGGAAGGAACTGATGGTATGCATATATATATATATATATATATATATATAGTAAACGATGATGTAAATGGCAATAAACTAATGCTACGTTATCCCCATAAAACTTATATTTGAATGAAAATTAAATATATTAAATATTTAACTTCTTCGAGTAATATACTTTTATGAATTTACATTTTTAAAAATGGATCAAGCAGTCATATAATTAAAAATATAAATTGGAATTGAAATTGAAAATATGCAGTTATAATACAACTTTTTCTGTTTCTGCATTTAAATATTTGTGTTATTAATTCCTTCTTAAGTGATTTAAAATAAAAAAATATTTTGCAATAAAATATGTAATGATAAACACAATAAAAAACAACAAGAAATATTTATTCCTCAAATATGCATTCAGAAACAGACAAAATTTTTTAATGTATCATATTTATATTAGAATTTTTACAAAAATTAACAACAAATTGCTTATTTACGAAAGTTACATTTGATGTATATGAAAATTTTCTCTCTTTTAAATAAATGATATTTGTTATACATAAATAATTTTTTACATGATGAAACTCATAAAACTTTAATACCACTCTCAAAAATCTGTTTTATATTACAATATCTTTAACAATCCAAACAGCATAGTACTTTATTGTAGGTTTCTTTCTAACCAAACTAAAATCCAATACAGAAATGAAATAAAAAAGATCCAAACACAAGCAAAATGCCAAATCAAGGACAAGATCCGTGTCGTCAAAATTCAGGCCAAACATTACGCGAGGCACTCTTCTTCCTAATCATCACATCATCCAGATTGCAGGGGCATTTCAGCCTGCGCCCCGCATTCCTATCGGCCCCACCGATTTACGAGCCCCATCACCATTTCGGGATTGCCCCTGCCATAACCCCCGCAGAAGTCTCATCGCGATATTTGACGTTAGGGAGAGGAGAAGGCGCCGGCGAATCGGAGAAGAGATCAGTGGGTGCTGTAAAATCTGGCGATCACCTATTGCCTCTGAACATTCTTTCTTTTAAGAGAGGTTAGGGCGATGTTTTCGGGTTAAAGGATCAAGGAACACAAAGTTTGAAATGTGCAATATGTTCGGGGATGAAGTAACAATGCGGTGTTATAAGTTAGATTTAGGAATTTAGAATATGCGTTGCGCTTAAAGATATTTTTTAATTCTGATTTAATTTTGCAGTGGCAAGGGCATTAAATGTTGAAGTAGAAAATGCCAACTGAATAATTATTTAGCAAAATATTTAATGATATATGAAATAAATCTCAACTCAATAAAATATTTTAAAAACTGTGTTAATTTTGTTCAAATATTTTGTGTAAAATGCATGGATGGCAACAAGGAACATGAAGAAAGTGCAGTGATTTTAATTTCATAAAGCAAGTTAAAAATTTAAGTGCATTAATTAAAATCGAAATGAAAAAAATGTAAAATCATTGAAGAAGGAATAAATGGGCAGAAATGAATGTGAAGTAAGTGTAATGATTTTAATTTTATAAAACAAGTGGATGAAGCAGTCATATAATTAAAATTATATATTAGAATTGAATTTGAAACATTACAGCTTTAATACAATTGCATCCGCTTCTGTATTTAAATATTTATTTAATAAATTCTTTCTTGAATGATTTAAACTTTAAAAATAGTTTACAATAAATTATGTAATGATCAACATAATAAAAAAAAAATTAACAAACATTTATTCTACAAAAATGCATTCACAAATAGACAAAAATTCTAATGTATTAACATTTATATTAGAATTTTTTCAAAAATTTACATTAAATGTCTGTTTACGAAATTTATATTTGATGTCTATGAAAATATTTTCTTTTTTAAATAAACGACGTTTGTCATAGATAAATTAAAATTTTAATACAATACTCAAAAAGCTGTTTTATATTATATTATCCATAACAAATCCAAAAAAGCAGAACCATTTATTTTAGGTTTCTTTCTAACCTTACTAGTATCTCATACAGAAATGAAAGGACAAATCCAACTGATGATATAAATTTTAGGAAATATTTTATAAATTATAATAAAATATTTTATAATCAATATAATAAAAAAAGTAGTCTGAATCGGCGAGTGGCTCGCGCTGGCGTTCGGTACCACAGGGTTCGAGTTAATTTTGGATGTTTGTAGCAGTTCGGAATCCACTTTAAACCGTTGTTCCCGGTCTAACATGTGTACTGTTACTCCGCGTCCATAACTTAACTTCAAGCTACACGCACCTCCTAGGTAGTGCTAAGTGAGTAACGGAGGTGCAGCGCTTGCCTTAAGGCAAGTCTGGCATCCAAGATCCATATATATATATATATATATATATATATAATAAACAAATTCGACAAACAGTTATCCCACAAAAACTGATTCAGAAAAAAAACAGACAAAAAAATTAATATATTGCATTTACATTATAATTTTTACAAAAATTAACATTAAAATTTTCGTCTGTTTACGAAAGTTATATTTGATGATTATGACAATTTTCTCTTTTTTAAATAAATGATATTTGTTAAGAAGAAATTGTTTTTTTTTAATGACGAAACTCATAAAAATTTTAATACAATACTCAGAAAACTGTTTTACATTGCAATATCCTTAACAAATCCAAAAAAGCAGAGTCCTTTATTTTAGGTTCTTTTTAACGATACTAGTATCACACAGAGACATGATTGAGAAAGATCCAACTAATGATTTAAGCTTTATAATAAAAAAAAATCCAACAAACATTAATCAGCACTCCCGCGAAAAAAAACAAAAAAAAACAGAACTAGACAAAAAATTTAAATATATTACATTTACATTAGAATGTTTACCTAAATTAACAAATTTTATGTTTACAATAATTAACATAAAATTTTCTGTTTACGAAAGTTACTTGAAATTGATGAAAATGTTCTCTTTTTTAAATGAACGATGTTTGTTATACATAAATTATTTTTTACAAGATGAAACCCTTAAAATTTTAATACAAGGCTCAGAAACCTGTTTTATACTACGGTATAATTAACAAATCCAACAATTGGAATCCTTCATTTTAGGTTTCTTTTTAACCCTACTAGTATCACACACAGAAATGAAAGGAGAAAGATCCCAGATCCTTGTCGTAAAAATTACTCTCGAACTTTACGCGAGACACTTTTCTTCTTAATCATCACATCATCCAGATAGCAGGGGCATTTCAGCCCGCGCCCCCGCATTCCTATCGGCCCCCACCCATTTACGAGCCCAATCACCCTTTCGCGAGTGCCCCTGCCATAACTCCCGCTGAAGTCTCATCGCGATGTTTGACGTTAGGGAGAGGAGAAGGCGCCGGCGAATCGGAGAAGAGATCAGTGGGTGCTGTAAAATCTGGCGATCACCTATTGCATCTGAAAATTCTTTCGCTTTAAGAGAGGTTATGGTGATGTCTCGGGGATAAATGATCAGGGAACACAAAGTTTATAATGTGCTGTTAGTCTGGGAATGACGTAACCGATGCGGTGCTATAAGTTAGCTAGATTTAGATATTTAGAATATGCATTGTGATTAAAGATTTGCTTTTATTTTGCAGTGACAAGTGCATTAAATGATGAAGCAGAAAGCGCCAATTCAACTATAAATTAATAAACGGTTTAAAGATATTAAATGATTATTATATTCAATAATTTTAATATTTAGTGATATATTAATTGAATAACAACTCAACAAAATATTTTAACAAATATTTTTAACTTCGTTCAAACTTAAAAAAAAATTTTGCAATAAAATACATAAAGATCAATAAAAAAAAAAAAAATAAAAAAAAATTCAACAAACATTTATTCCACACAAATACATTCACAAACAAATTTTAATGTAATAACATTTATATTAGAATATTTGCAATAATGAACAACAAATTATCACTTTAGGAAAGTCACATTTGCCATTTATGAAAATTTTCTATTTTTTAAATAAACGATGTTTGTTCTAGATATATTAGTTTTTACAGGGTGTAACTCATAAAACTTTAATACAATACTCAAAAAGCTGTTTTATACTGTAATATCCTCAACAAACCCAAAAAAGCAGAGTCTTTCATTTTAAGTTCCTTTCTAACCATACTAGTATCGTACACAGAAATGAGATGAAAAAGTTCCAAACACAAGCAAAATGCCAAATCATCCACAAGATCCGAGTCGTAAAAATTCCAGTCGAAAATTACGCGAGACACTCTTCTTCCTAATCATCACATGATCCAGATTGCAGGGGCATTTCGGCCTGCGCCCCGCATTCCTATCGGCCCCCACCCATTTACGAGCCCCATCACCATTTCGGGAGTGCCCCTGCCATAACTCCCGCAGAAGTATCATCGCGATACTTGACGTTAGGGAGAGGAAAAGGAGCTGGCGAATTGGAGAAGAGATCAATGGGTGCTGTAAAATCTGGCTATCACCTATTGCATCTGAAAATTCTTTCGCTTTAAGAGAGGTTATGGCGATGTCTCGGGGATAAATGATCAAGGAATACAAAGTTTATAATGTACTGTTAGTCTGGGAATGTCGTAACTGATGCGGTGCAAAAAGTTAGCTAGATTTAGATATTTAGAATATGCATTTAGCTTGAAAATATTTTGTAATAATTTTTTAATTTTTTTAATTTTTTGTCGTGCATTAAATGTTAAAGTAGAAACATTTATTTAACAAAAGGTTTAATATTAATTTAACAAAAGCTTTAATATTAATTTAACAAAAGGTTTAATATTAATTTAACATTTATTTAACAAAAGGTTTAACGATATAAAATGAATATTATATTGAATGGTTTTAATATTTAATGATGTATTAAATAAAAGTCAACTCAATAAAATATTAAAAAATTGTTGCTAGTTTTGTTCAAATATTTTGTGTAAAATGCATGCATGGTTACAATGAATATCTCTAAGAAATTGCAGTGATTTTAATTTTAAAAAAAGTTAAAAATTTAATTTATTATTTAAAATCCTAATGAAAAAAAATTGGTAACTCATTTAGTGCAAACGAAAAACAATTAAATTTTATTTTACTACATTTTGAAATGCAATCTTTTAACGGTGTGTTATTATTCGAAAAATTTGTTAACATATGTTAACTTATTTAAAAATTTATTAAAAGGGTTTATTGTATTGGTTTTATTTTATGTAATAAATGCATTTTTAGTGTGTTATTATGAATTACGAATTAATTGCAGGTATTACGTTTACATTAGAATTTTTACAAAAATTAATATTAAAATGTCTGTTTACGAAAATGACATTTGATCTTTATGAAAATTTCTTTTTTAAATAAATGATGTTTGTCAAACATGAATAATTTTTTTTACATGATGAAACTTATAAAAATACAAACTCAAAACGTTTTTTTTATTACAATATCCTTAACAAATCCTAATAGCAGAATCCTTCCTTTTAGGGGTCTTTTTACCATACTAGTATCACGCTCAGAAATGAGAGATAAAGATCCCACACAAGCAAAATGCCAAATCATCGACAAGATCCAAGTTGTAAAAATTCCACTCGAACATTACGCAAGACACTTTTCTTCTTAATCGTCACATCATCCAGATTGCAGGGACATTTCAGCCTGAGCTCCCGCATTCCTATCTGCCCCACCCATTTACGAGCCCCATCACCATTTGGGGAGTGCCCGTGTCATAACTCCCATAGAAGTCTCATCGAGATGTTTGACGTTAGGGAGAGGAAAGGGCGCTGGCGAATAGGAGAAGAGATCAGTGGGTGCTGTAAAATCTGGCGATCACCTATTGCCTCTGAAAATTCTTTCGCTTTAAGAGAGGTTATGGTGATGTCTTCGGGATAAATGATCAGGGAACATAATGTTTAAAATGTGCAGTGTGTCTGGGATTGAAGTAACAATGCGATGCTCTAAGTTAGTTAGATTTTGAAATTTAAAATATGCGTTGTGATTTTTTAATTCAGATTTTATCTGCAGTGGAAAGTGCATTAAATGTTAAAATAATGAACTGCAATTCAACAATCATTGAACTATGTATGACTAGCAAGCAAATAATACTGCTTTTCGTCCTCTGGCTGTTCTAAGCTCCTAGTGATTCAGTTTCCTTGAATTTTTTTTAATAATGCCTCTCAGTACTAACATAGACATTGGACCTTTAGGCATGTTATGAAGCGTAAAATAAATTCTCTAATAGCAGCATTAGTATTGTATTATATGTAGAAGAAGTTAAGTTAATCACGCTGAGTTAAGTTAGGACCTAATTTAGTCAGTCAAAGAACTGCTGACTGAAGGTTAGCTCTGTAACCGTTCGCTTTTTGTTTCGTGAATCTATGATGATTTTATTATACAATTTACATGTATACAGTGCAGGAAGTATTTCATGGTATACATAAATATATATATATATAGTAAATGATTGTGTAAATGGCCTTAAAACTACTTTTATATTAATCCACAGAACTTAAATTATAGTGAAATGAAAATTTAATATATTTAACGTATAACTAAGTTGGGAGCTCGGTGCCACAGGTTTCGCGTTCGAGTCCCGGCGGTGCCATGGATGTTGTTTGTAGTACCATTCCTATGGTTCGGTATCCACTATAAGCCGTAGGTCCCGGTCTCCTATGACTGTAAGAGCGCCACGGAGCAGAAGTCAGACTTCTACCTACGGGTGCTCCATCAGAACAGAAACTGCACCCCTCTTCCCTCCTTCCATGAGGGACACGATAACAACAACAACAACAATTAAGTTGGGTAAAACATTTTACGAGCAATTTATACTTTTAAAAATGGATCAAGCAGTTATATAATTAAAATATAAATTAGAATTGAATTTGAAATATTACAATTTTATCTGTTTCTGTACTTAAATATTTATTTTATAAATTCCTTCTTAAATGATTTAAACGTTAAAAATATTTTATAATAAAATATGTAGTGATGAAATCAATAAAAAAATTCCACAAACATTTATTCCACAAAAATGCATTCACACACTTAGAAAAATATTAACGCTAATTTTAATTTACATTAGAATTTTTACAAACACTAACATTACAATCTTTGTCTGTTTAGGAAAGTTATACTTGATGCTTATGAAAATTTTCTCTTTTTTAAAATAAATAATATTCGTTATGGAGAAATTGTTTTTTTTACATGACGAAACTCATAAAATTTTTGATACAATGCTCAAAAAGCTGTTTTATATTACAATATCCTTAACAAATCCAAAAAGGCAGAATCCCTCTTTTTTTTAGGGCTCTTTTTAACCATACTGGAAACGAAAGAAAAAGATCCAAACACAAGCAAAATGTCAAGTCATCAATTCCAACCAAAAATTACGCGAGACACTTTTCTTCTTAATCATCACACCATCCAGATTGCAGGGGCATTTCAGCCCGCGCCCCGCATTCCTATGAGGCCGCACCCAGTGACGAGCCCCATCACCATTTCACGAGTGGCCCTGCCATAATTCCTATAGAAGTGTCAACCATGCTGAATATACCGGTTCTCGTTAGATCACCGAAGTCAAGCATCATTGGGCGCGGTCAGTACTTGGATGGGTGACCATCTGGGAACACAGCGTGCCGTTGGCAAATTTGGGACCTGAATGGCCGAGTGTCTAAGCGCTCTGGCGCTCGGTGCCGCAGGTTTCGGGTTCGAATCCCGGCGGTGCCATGGATGTTTGTAGTGGTTCGGAATCCACTTTAAGCTGTAGGTCCCAGTCTCATATGACTGTAAGAGCGTCACGGAGCAAAAGTCAGGCTTCTACCTACAGGGTGCTCCATCACAACAGAAGCTGCTTCCTTCCCCATCAATCATGAGTACGCATTGGCTCGTGGGCTTGGCCAACCAAGTGGGATAAGAAACAACAACAACAACAACAAAACAGAAGTGTCATCATGATGTTTGACGTTAGGGAGAGGAAAAGGCGCTGTCGAATCGGAGAAGAGATCAATGGGTGCTGTAAACTCTGGCGATCATCGATTGCATCTGCGAATTGTTTCGCTTAAGGGATGTCATGGTGATGTCTCCGGGATAAATGATCAAGAAACACATAGTTTAAAATGTGCAGTTTTTCTGGGGATGATGTAACAATGCGGTACTATAGGTTAGTTAGATTTAGAAGTTTAGAATATGGGTTGTGTTGAAAGACATTTTTTAATTCAGATTTATTTTGCAGCGGCAAGTGTATTAAATGTTGAAGTAGAAAATACCAACTCAATAATTATTTAAGAATATATTTAATGATATAGAAAATAAATGTGAATTCAATAAAATATTTGAAAAATTTTGTTAATTTTATTCAAATATTTTGTGTAAAATGCATGCATGGCTACAATGAATGCGAAGAAAGTGGAAGTGATTTTCATTTTATAAAACAAGTTAAAAATTTAAATTCATTATTTGATGTCCAACTGAAAAAAAAAATGTTACATTTTTGTGTGAAGGAATGAATTAGAAGAAATGAATGCAAAGAAAGTGTAGTGATTTTAGTTTTATAAAACAAGTGGATCAAGCTGTCATATATATATTATATATTGGAATTGAATTTGAAAATTTACAGGTTTAATACAACTGTGTCTGTTTCTGTATTTAACCATTTATTTTATTAGTTCGTTCTTATATGATTAAATTTTTAAAAATAGTTTACAATGAATTATGTAATGATCAATATAATAAAAAATTTCAACAAATATTTATTCCTGACAAATACATTCAGAAACAAATTCTAATGTAATAACATTTATATTAGAATTTTTACAAAAATTAACATTAAAATGTCTGTTTAGGAAAGCTACATTTGACGTTTATGAAAATTTTCTGTTTTTTAACTAAAAGATATTTTTTATAAATTATTTTTTTACGGGATGAAACTGATACAAATACATATACTGATACAAAACTTATATATATGATGATAAAAAGTCTGGTACGATACTCAAAAAAAAAGTTTTATATTAAAATATTCTTAACAAATCCTAAATGCAGAATTTCTGTTAAGAGGTCCTTTTAACCATACTAGTATCACACACAGAAATGACAGAAAAGATCCAACTGATGCTTTAAACTATAGAAAATATTTTATAAATACTAATAAATTTTTTTATAATCCATATAATAAAATATTTTATTATCACCACAATAAAAAAATTCAACAAACATTTATACCACAAATATGCATTACATTAGAATTTTTACAAAAATTTGCATTAAATTTTCTGTATACAAAAGTTACTTCGTATTTATGAAGATTTTCTGTTTTTTAAATTTATCTATGTTTGTTATAGATAAATTATTTTTTACATGATGAAACTCAAAAGACTTTAATACAACGCTCAAAAAGCGGTTTTATATTACAATATTCCTAACAAATTCAAAAAGCAGAATCCGTTATATTAGGAGTCTTTCTGACCATACTAGTATCTCACACAGAAATCAAAGCGAAAAGATCCAAATAATAGCAAAATGCCAAAATATCGACGGGATCCGATGTCGTAAAAATTCCACTCGAACATTACGCGAGACACTTTTTTTCCTAATCATCACATCATCCAGATTGCAGGGGCATTTCAGTCAGCGCCTCCGCATTCCCATCTGCCCCACCCATTGACGAGCCCTATCACCCTTTGGCGAGTGCCCCTGCCACAACTCCCGCAGAAGTCTCATCGCGATACTTGACGTTAGGGAGAGGAAAAGGCGCTGTCGAATCGGAGAAGAGATCAATGGGTGCTGTAAAATCTGGCGATCACCTATTGCATCTGAAAATTCTTTCCCTTTAAGAGAGGTTATGGTGGTGTCTTCGGGATAAATGATCAGGGAACACAAAGTTTATAATGTGCTGCTAGTCTGGGAATAACGTAGCCGATGTGGTGCTATAAGTTCGCTAGATTTAGATATTTAGAATATGCATTGCGCTTGAAAATATTTTTTAATAATTTTTTAATTTTTTGTCGTGAGTTAAATGTTGAAGCAGAAATATTTATTTAACAAAAGGTTTAATATTAATTTAACATTTATTTCACAAAAGGTTTAATATTAATTTAACAAATGGCAAATTTAACATTTATTTAACAAAAGGTTTAATATTAATTTAACAAAAGGCTAATTTAACATTTATTTAACAAAAGGTTTAATATTAATTTAACAAAAGGCTAATATAACATTTATTTAATAAAAGGTTTAATATTAATTTAACAAAAGGCTAATTTAACATTTATTTAACAAAAGATTTAACGATATAAAATGAATATTATATTGAATGGTTTTAGTATTTAATGATGTATTAAATAAAAGTCAAATCAATAAAATATTAAAAAATTGTTGCTAATTTTGTTCAAATATTTTGTGTAAAATCATGCATGGCTACAATGAATATCTTTAAGAAACTGCAGTGATTTTGAGTTTTAAAAAAAAGTCAAAAATTTAATTTATTATTTAAAATCCAAATGAAAAAAATTGCTAACTCATTTAGTGGAAACGAAAAACAATAAAATTTTATTTTACTACATTTTTAAATGCAATCTTTTAACGGTGTGTTATTATTCGAAAAATTTGTTAACATATGTTAACTTATTTAAAAATTTATTAAAAGGGTTTATTGTATTGGTTTTATTTTATGTAATAAATGCATTTTTAGTGTGTTATTATGAATTACGAATTAATTGCAGGTATTACGTTTACATTAGAATTTTTACAAAAATTAACATTAAAATGTCTGTTTATGAAAATGACATTTGATCTTTATGAAAATTTCTTTTTTAAATAAATGATGTTTGTCAAACATGAATAATTTTTTTTACATGATGAAACTTATAAAAATACAAACTGAAAACGTTTTTTTTATTACAATATCCTTAACAAATCCTAATAGCAGAATCCTTCCTTTTAGGGGTCTTTTTAACCATACTAGTATCACGCTCAGAAATGAGAGATAAAGATCCAAACACAAGCAAAATGCCAAATCTTCGACAAGATCCGAGTCGTAAAAATTCCAATGGAACATTATGCGAGACACTTTTCTTCTTAATCATCACATCATCCAGATAGCAGGGGCATTTCAGCCCGCGCCCCGCATTCCTATCGGCCCCCATCTATTTACGAGCCCCATCACCATTTGGCGAGTGCCCCAGCCGTAACTCCCATAGAAGTGTCATAGAGATGTTTGACGTTAGGGAGAGGAAAGGGCGCTGGCGAATAGGAGAAGAGATCAATGGGTGCTGTAAAATCTGGCGATCACCTATTGGATCTGAAATTTCTTTCGCTTTAGAGAGATTGTGGTGATGTCGCCAGGATATATGATCAAGGAACACAAAGTTTAAAATGTGCAGTGAGTCTGGGGCTGACGTAATAATGTGGTGCTATAGATTAGAGTTAGACAAGTTAGTTAGATTTAGAAATTTAATGTATGCATTTTGATTGTTTAATTCAGATTTTTTCTGCAGTGGCAAGTGCATCAAATGTTAAAATAGTGAACTGCAATTCAACAATTATTTAACAAAATGTTACGAACATGCAAATAACACTGCTTTTCGTCCTCTGCCAGTTCTCTACTAGCGATTCAGTTTCCTTGAATTTTTTTTATAATGGCTCTCAGTACTAGAATAGACATTAGAGCTTTACGGAAGTTATGAAGCTTTTTAAATTAATTAATAGCTTCATCAGTATTGCATTATGTGTAAAAGATATTTATAAGTTAAGCAATCTGAGTTAAGGTAGAACGTATTTTAAGAACAAATCTTCAGTCAGTCAAAGAACTGCTGACTTAAGCGTTAGTTCCCCCATGTTAGCATTTTGTTTTGCGAATGCTATGATGATTTTGTTAAACAATTTGCGAGTATCCAGTAGCGGAAGAAGCTTGTGGCTTGCATATATATACATGGTAAACGATGATGATGTGTAATGGTTATAAAACTAATTTTAAATTTATCCCATAAAACTTAAAAGTATATTTGCATGAAAATTAAATATATTAAATATATAACTTCTTCGAGTAAAAAACTTTTATGAACAATTTACAATTTTTAAAAATGGATCAAGCAGTTAAATAGTTAAAAATATAAATTAAAATTGAATCTGACAAATTCCACGTTTAATACAATTTTTTATCTGTTTCTGCATTTAAATATTTATTTCATAAATTTCTCCTTAACTGATTTGAACTTTAAAAAACATTTTATAATAAAATATGTAATGATCAATATAATAAAAAAATTCAACAAACATTTATTCCACAAAAAA
Source organism: Caerostris darwini (assembly GCA_021605075.1). NCBI lineage: Eukaryota > Metazoa > Arthropoda > Arachnida > Araneae > Araneidae > Caerostris > Caerostris darwini. The sequence continues at coordinate 360,204 of BPLQ01013300.1, read as the reverse complement.
CGCATTCACAAATGGACAAAAATTCTAACGTTCTACAATTGCATTAGAATTGTTACAAAAATTAACATTGAAATTGTCATTTGTTTTAAAAAAGTTATACTTAATGCTTATGAAAATTTTCTCCTTTCTTAAATAAACGATGTTTGTTATACATAGATTGTTTTTTTTACATGATAAAACTCATTAAACTTTTATATTATATTAAAAAATTTATTTATATTACAGTATACTTAACAAATCCAAAAGGCAGAGGAAGTTTTTTAGGTTTCTTTTAAACCATACTGGTATCGCACACGGAAATGGAAAAAACAGATTCAACTGATGATTTAAACTTTAGGAAATATTTTATCAATTATAATAAAATATTTTATAATCCATATAATAATAAAATATTTTATAATCAATATAATAAATTAATTTAACAAACATTTATTTCACCCAAAAATGCATTCAGAAACGGACAAAAATTTTAATATACTACATTTACATTAGAATGTTTATAAAAATTAACATTAAATTTTCTGTGTACAAAAGTTACTTGACATTTATGAAAATTTTCTGTTTTTTAAATAAGCGATATTTGTTATACATAAATTATTTTTTTACATGATGAAACTCTTAAAATTTTAATTACTCAAAAAGCTGTTTATATTAAAATATCCTTAACAAATCCAAACAACAGAATCCTTTATTTTAGGTTCTTTTTAACCATACTGGTATCGCACACAGAAAAGATCCAAACACAAGCAAAATGCCATATCATTGACAAGATCCGATGTCGTAAAAATTCCAATCGAACATTACGCGAGACACTTTTCTTTCTTATCGTCACATCACCCAGATTGCAGGGGCATTTCAGCCCGCGCCCCACAATGGTATCGGCCCCCACCAATTTACGAGCTCCATCACCACGAGTGCCCCTGCCATAACTCCCTTAGAGGTTTCATTTAGATATTTGACGTTAGGGAGAGGAAAAGGCGCTGGCGAATCGGAGAAGAGATCAGTGGGTGCTGTAAAATCTGGCGATTACCTATTGGATCTGCGAATTCTTTCGTGTAAGAGAGACTATGGTGAAGTCTCTGGGAGAAATGATCAAGGAACACAAAAATTTAAAATGTGCAGTATGTCGGGGGCTGAAGTAACTATGCGGTGCTATAAGTTAGTTTGATTTAGAAATTTAGAATATGCGTTGCGCTTACAGATAGCTTTTAATTCAGATTTATTTTGCAATGGCAAGCGCATTAAATGTTTAAATAGTGAGATGCAACTCAACAATTACTTATCATAATGTTTAATGATATAAATTAATTGTTATATTCTATCATTTTAATAATTAATGATATGTTAACTAAATGTCCACTCAACAAAATATTTTTTAAAATTTTGTTAAATTTAATTACATATTTTGTGTAAAATTCACCAATGTTTACAATGAGTTTAAGAAAATACAGCGATTTTAATTTAATAAAAAAAAAAATCAAAAATTTAAATTTATTATTTAAAAGAGATTAATTTAAATTTATTATTTTTTTATTATTAAAAGGGATAAATACATTAAATATGCACATGCTTTAATACCTGAAATTTTTATCTAGATGTGATTTATCTTTTTATTCCTTGTTAAAACTATATTGAATCTAGATAATTTAGCAAAATGTCTCAAACGGCAAGACCGTGGTCACGGAAGAATCGGTTTAAAGTGTGCTTACTGTGCCTCGTTTGAAGGGTTTTTCAGAGATTTTCTGAAATTTTTGCCATCATTTCAGTTTTTTAAGTATCTGAACACAGATACTTTCCAGTTAAATTTGAAAATTTTATGTCCTAACTTTGTGTTTCAGAAGGCTCAGGCATTTCTTACTATGACAACATCATGCGTAGACAGGATATTAAAATAACATATATAATCTTGTATATACGAATCTTTTCGTTCTAATGCAGCTGGCAACCAACTTAGACAAGTGTCTTTGATGCCTTAAGGCAAGTGCTGCACAGACATTACTCACTTTGCATTACCCAGGGGGCGCGTGTAGCTTGATGGTAAGCCACAGACGCGGAGTAACAATGCCCCCGCAGCGCTCAACTATCCTATTAGGACCGGGACCTACTGTTTAAAGTGGATTCCGACTCACTACAAACATCCATGGGCAGGCCGGGATTTGAACCCGATACCTATGGTACCGAGAGCCAGAGACTATCTCGTTCTTTCGAACGTTCGAAGAAGTGCTATTATACACTGAAGTGACAAAAGTCATGGGATACCTCTTAATATCGTGTCGGCCCTCCTTTCGCCCGGCGAAGTGCAGCAACTCGACGTAGCATGGACTCAACAAGTCGTTGGAAGTCTTCTGAAGGAATATTGAGCCATGCTGTCTCGATAGACGTCCATAATTGTGAAAGCGTTGATGGTGCAGGATTTTGGGCACGAACTGACCTCTCGATGATGTCCCATAAATGCTCGATGGGATTCATGTCGGGCGTTCTAGGTGGCCAGATCATTCGTTGGAATTGTCCAGAATGTTCTTCAAACCAATCGCGAACACTTGTGGCCCGGTGACATGGCGCATTGTCTTCCATAAAAATCCCATCGTTGTTTGGGTACATGAAATCCATGAATGGCTGCAAGTGATCTCCAAGTAGCTGAACATAAGCATTTCCAGTCAATGTTCGGTCCAGTCGCACCAGAGGACCAAGTCCATGCCATGAAAAAACAGCCCACACCATTACGGAGCCACCACCAGCTTGAACAGTGCCTTGCTGACAGTTTGGGTCCATGGCTTCGTGGGGTCTGCGCCACACTCGAACCCTACCATCAGCTCTTACCAACTGAAATCGTGACTCATCGGACCAGGCCACGGTTTTCCATTCATCTAGGAACCAACCGATATGCTCACGTGCCCACGAGAGTCGCTGCAAGCGATGTCGTTCTGTCAGTAAAGACACTCGAGTCGGTCTTCTGCTGGAATAGCCCAAGAAAGCCAAATTTTTCCGCACAGTTCTAACAGACAAGTCCCTTGTACGTCTCACATTGATTTCTGCGGTTATTTGACGCAGTGTTGCTTGTCTGTTAGAATTTACGACACTTTGCAGACGTCGCCGGTCTCGGTCGTTAAGTGCAGGCGGTCGACCACTGCGCTGTCCATGGTGGGATGTTATGCCTGAAATTTCATACTCTCGGCACACTCTTGACACAGTGGATCTGGGAATGTTGAATTCACTAACGATTTCCGAAATTGCATGACCCATGCGTCTAGCTCCAACTAACATTCCGCGTTCAAAGTCTGTTAATTCACGTCGTGCGGTCATCAAGACGTCAAAACCTCTTCACATGAATAACTTGAACAGAAATGAAAGCTCTGCGAAAGCACTGCGCATTTATACCTGTTCTACGCGATGCTACTGCCATCGGAAAATTTGAATATTGCTATCCCATGACTTTTGTCACTTCAGTGTAGTGCACCTATTCGAATCCGAGAGGCGTGTCGCGACCTGAGGATCGTGGGGGACACCACGACGACGGTGGATCCCTCTGGTATATACGAATCTTGTTATAAGATTCTAGAATCCCCTAAATAAGGTAGAAAAGAAATTTTAATAAAATATCCCAGTAAGAAAAGCAAACTCATTACTGATGATTTTGCCTGAATGACATGTTTTTCACGCTGATTAAAATATAAAGTGACTTATGCATTGAAATTTTTTTCATCATTTAGTGGATAATTCAGTGTATACTCTATTGGGTTAATTCCCTTAGAAAATATATTAACGTGTTTAAAGAGTAATAAGTAAATAAATTATATTTAAAAATAATAATTATAAAAAATTATAAAAGCCAAATAAATAAGGAAAATATTCTAGTACAAAAATAAGACTCATATCATGCATAATTTAGTATTTTGACTAAATGATATTACATTTAAGATATTTTTTTTCCTTCTGATGAAAATATAAAATGAGTTATGCATTGAAAAAAATTAGAACATTATTTTATCATTTTGTAAGGATTCAATGAAAACTCAATTGGGATAATTCTCTTAAGAAATATAGTAATGGATATAAGGTTGTAATAAAAATATAATAGGCTAATAATACAATTAAATAGGCTTTAAATAAAAATAATATTTATGTGAAGAAATATTATAAAAGTTAAAGAAATAAGTAAATTATTCTAGTAAGAAAATAAGACTGATTGCATTCACAATGGATGATTTTGCCTAAATGATATTTTATTTAAGAAACAATTTTTTCCCTTATGATAAAATATAAAATGGGTTATACATTGAAAAAATTAGAACGTTTTCATCATTTAGTATTGATTCAATGAATACTCCATTGGGCTTAATCATTTAGAAAATATAGTAACGAATTTAAAGAATAACAAGTATATAAAGTTTATATAAAAATAATAATTATGGGAAGAACAATTATAAAAGTTAAATAAATAATAAAGTATCCCACTGTTAAAATAAGAGTGCTTAGATTCTTATTTTGGGATTTTGCCTATATGATATCATGTTTATGAAAATTTTTTTTTCATTCTGATGAAAATATAAAATGTTTTATACAATGAAAAAGTTTTTTTCAATTAGTACATAATTCAGTATATACTGGATTGAGATAATTCACTTAGAAAATATACTAATGAGCTGAAAAAATAATAAATAAGTAAACTTTATATAAAAATTATATATATTTGAAGAAAAACTCTAAAAGTCATATAATTAAGTAAAATATACGGGCCAATAAAAAATACTGGAAAAAAAAACTCATTACATTTTAATTTTATGATTGGGTCGACATGATATCATATTAAGGAATCATTTTTTTTATTCTGATGGAAGCATAAAATGAGTTACGCATTGAAAAAAATTTGAACATTGTTTATCAGGGAATAATCGATTGTTCTAAATCAATCAGAAAATATTTTAATGAGCTAAACGAATAATGATTATGTAAAATTTATAAAAAATAATAGATATGTGAAGGAAGATTATAAAAGTAATTGAAACCCAACTAATGAAACGAGCGATTTTTCAAATCAAACCATGAAATTTTATTAAAATATCGCAAATTAATAAACAGTTTCTGAAATAATCAAAAATAATAATTTATTTTCTAAATAACTTAAAAAATATTTAAATATATGTAATTGATTATTATACTTATATAATTGTTTATATATATCACTTAATATATTATAATATATAATATATCATAATATATATTATATATATTACATCATTACTTATATAATTAATTATATAAATTGATTGATTATTTTCCTTGATTTGTTTTACTTAAAATGTGCATTGACAAATAATGATTTTCAAATCAACAATTTTCAAAGTTATCCGAAAATATTTCTAAACTAAAAAGCGTTTCTAATAATACTGGACAGAAAGTTCTAGAAAATATTTTATTTTTAATAATTTGAAATCAAATGATTTGCAAAGAATCTTTAAGAAATACTTATGTAAATTTTCATACCTATCAAATCCAATGCCACGTGTGACTAACGATGTTTTGATACCTAAAAGATTTGTAATATATTTCAAGTTGATCATTTTTTTTCCATAATTTTTTTAACAAACAACAGAATATTTGAATAGTTGAATTTACAAAAGAAATTTATCTCAAGAATTAAAGTTGTTATAGCTGATAACATATTTATAAAAGGATTTTTCTTCTGTGATTGAAAACTTGTCAATACAGAAAAACAATTTTAATTATAAAAATATGTTTTTATAAAAATCTTCAGTTGATGGGCTTTGTTTGTGATGTTTGAAAAATATCGAAATTGTAAAAAAAAAAAAAAAAAAAAAAAGAAGGAAGAAAAAATTAAATATTGAAAGAAAATATTTTCAATTAACATATTAATTTGGATTTTTTTCTACGAAATCAATTCCTTTAATTATAAAATGGATCGCATTTTTTAAGTTATATTTTTATAAATCTAATTCTGGGCTTCTGCATAAATAAATGAATCTTGAAAGAAAAAAATCAAAAAATATCAAAATATAAACAATAAATCAAAGATATATAAAAAATATCAAGTATCAAAGAATAACAAAATATAAAAAGCATTTGCGTGCTGTGTATTTACAAAGATCAGATTGCTTTATTGAATATTTTGTGAAAATTATTAAAATTACAATAAATTAGAAAACATGCTTTCATTTGAATTGACTTCAACTAAATACGCTATGCATATAGTAAATGGAAATGTATGGTGTATTTTTTTTGAGCAAATTTTGAATGAAAAAAAAATGAATATGAAGAAACATAAGCAAGCAAAAATGGTTAATATTGTAACATCTCGGCCGATATTAGACCTATATCAGATTTAAGAAAAGGGACACTTTCAGTTACATGGGAGCTCTTTAAATTTTATTTACAAGTATCATATATATATATATATATATATATATATATATATGTAGGATTTGTTTGTGTGGAAATCAGCAGGCGGCGACACTTCACGATTGTTTGTCTTTGGCAGAGCATGTTTACAACGTGGGGGAGTATTCAACTTTAAACTCTGACCCCACGAGAAGGGGACAGGATCCCGTAGATGAAGAAAGAGAACGCTGGCAGGAGCGATTGAGGAGGAGGCGGGCGAACAACGAGAGAGGAGCGAGATGCATAAGTTTAGCGCTTGATTAATAACCAATGTAAATATTATTGTAAATTATAGAACTAATTAAATGGCTTTATTAACGCAGGACTTTTATTGTGTCTGTCAAATCCCCTAGACACCCGCTGCAAAAGTCTAGCAATTGTTAGACTGGTAGAGAAGTCTAACAAAACTGTAGGTTCGGCCGGGATGAATCTATTGGAATCGGTGTAATGCTACATGTATACACTCAAAAGCCAAAACATTATGACCACCTGTCAATAATGAGTTGGCCCACCTTTGGCGCGTCACACAGCTTCAACCCGCCTTGGCATGGATTAATACCACGACTTAATACCAGTTAAATAACACTTCCACCTGATCACGTGCCTTCCACGTCATCCAGGCGAGTTCATTGCAAAATGTAGGGGGCATAATGTTTTGCTCTTGAGTGTATATGATACTTTGAAAAATAGGCGAAATCTCCGGCTTGTTCTGTCACTCCAGAGGAAAAGAAGAAAAAAAAAACACTTCTGGTCGACTCGTCGCGAAACACTCTTTCTTCTTTATCAGCAGCCACCTTTTACGACAAACCATCAAGAGGTGGTGGGGTCAGTTTTCCTCACTTCTCATTGGAGTAAACATTTCTCAACGCGTGGTCCATCACCCAACACGATGGAACAACTTATGGTATAGTTCATATTCAATCTGTAGTTGTTTCGACCTGTGAAGATCGCATAGAAATTCGCTAATTTCATGAGTCTTATTATACATAATACAAAATATCTGCTCTCAGATTTGAGTGAAAGGTTGTTCTTATTAGTACAAACACTCATTGTATGTATTATAACTATCCCCAATACTGCTTGCCTGCTGACAAATTTGAGTTATGGGTTGTTATTATATACTTGTCAAATAACATACAATTCTCTCTTCCGGAAATGAAATGAAAAAATTCTTCTCACGAGAAAAAAAATTGCTACAATGTTATAATAAAAATAAAAAAATAAAAAATAAAAACTTGCAATATGAAAAAATAAATTGACAGAACATCAATATATAAATAACATTTGTCAGACCACCTGTCGACAGTTAACGTTGTATTTCAATATTCATTTTGTGGGGCCACTGAAATAACAGGAATGGAATTTTTAGATAAAACTGTAACCTATATTATGTTGTAAACAGTTAATTATCCTTTTGCTTGTATGAATAAATTATCTAAAAATTTCTTTAATTAATAAATTTTTTTGTAGTTTTAAGATTATAAATAAGCGTATTGGTTTTCTAATTTAATTTCTGAATTTTATCTAACACATAATTTATGATAGAAATGTCCTATTTAGCAGAAATTAAAAAAAAAAAAAAGAGGGGTGGCGTTATTCTCAATACTTTAAATCTAATCTTAATTTAATTTAATCTTAACTTGATTTCAAATGTTTTAAATATTTATGAGTATTGAAAGTCATCTGTAATAGAAGAAAATAAAATCGAAATTCCTATATTAATTATTTTGCTATTACAAACCTAACTTAAGTTGTGTTTTAAATATTTATGAGTATTAAAATTAAACAAAGAGGCCTGATGCTGAGTGACTAGCGCTCTGGTGCTCGGTGCCACCGCTCTCGGGTTCGAGTCCCAGCGGTACCATGGATATTTGTAGTGATTCAGAATCCCCTTTAAACCGTAGGTCCCAGTGTAATATGATTATAGAGGACTGACGACCCTACCTCGTAAAAAGAAAACTTCTCCTGTCTCGAAATCTGCCAGCGGGCAGACGGGCTTGGCCCACCATGGGGCAGTTGCAACACTGCAGATGATAAAGATAAAAAGTTATCCATAATTGAAGAAAATAAACGAAATTCTTATATCGCGTTTACAAAATTGAAAAAAAAAAAAAAAAAATGTAACATTTTTGGGAAAAATAGTATTTAAAATTAAAATATAATTTTTATTTCAGACATTCTACATCAGATACTTTTATAAGAATTTCATAAAAATAAGAATAAATCAGAATAAAAGTAAGCGCTCCTAAAAGGCGCGATATTCTTAAAGTAAAGAGAAACTGGAGGCTCTATTGTTTTCTAGTGAAAAGTTTCGTTAAAACACAACTAAGGCTTGATGAAATATTTTCGTGACATTCTACTGTTAACATACTTCTTCTGGTAAGCATCACACTTTTGAGATTTAATAAATTGCAGCTTCTGGCTGAAATTAGTTTTCTTAAGTATAAAGAACAACGCGAGCCTTTGTTTTAGACGGAAAATTATTAACCTCAGTTATCTTTAAACGCTTATCTAAGTCACTTTTTTTGACGTTTATTTAGCAATATTTTATTTAAAAACATTAATATGAAAACATTAATAAAGTCTGTATCAGTAGGAGAATCAGAACGTTATGCTTTTATGGCCAGGTTGATATGTTTATAATTTCAAAATTGTACAAAATTTGGAAAAACTAAATGCATTATCATCGTATAAAACATGACTGAAACATTGTTGTGTGAAGAGGTGGGGAGTTGAGCTCCATGTAACATGGAGATAGACAAGAAAGTTGTCATAAAATCTGGCGCCTTGTGCTGAGTTCCTGCTGTTATATCTCTGCATCTTTACGTGTTACGAGAGTGATAAAAAATCTCATGTCAAAGGTCTCTTCGGGATTTTACTAAATACAACAATAAAAATCATAATGAAATAAAATTTATAGGTAAAAAATCATTTGAATTCTGTGGTGAAATTTTATAATATTACATAATATGCAATGGGGGTGGAAACAAACTTTAGGAAATATATTGTAGAAAGTAGATGGGCTCAAGAGGAATACAAGAATACAAAATTGTTTTATGCAAATAGAAAGAGTGGATACGTGGCCCAGGATAGTAATTTAGCTGGCTTAACGAACTTTTTTTTTTCAAGGGCTATAGCAAAGCTATTACACAGAGAACCAACGTACGAAAGAGGATGAAACGATTAGAGGACACCTGTTTGAGAGTATGCTAATCATTTGCACAAGACAGTATGTTGGACCTTACCTTTAAATTTTGCGACTTTGATTACCGCTTTTATGATGATAAATGCGAAAAGCATATATTTAAAGTAAATGTAAAAGCAATATATTTAAAGTAAAAGCAATATATTTAAAGTAAATTAATAAAAGTAACTGAACCTGCATTTATTTATATTTTATTTCATTCTTCATTTATTTGACATCTGCCTTTCGTTCTCTATCTATGTAAGTTGCTTTATCGCATTGATATTTCATTTTAGGACCCATATGCATTTTTAAAAAATAATATTTGGAGTTAAAAACTCACAGAAGCTTGTTTATTGCAGATTAAACAATTATAATAAGACGAGACGATTATTGTTTAAACGAATTAAAAATGAATGGCTCTTATTTCTAATTTATAAATTCCTTATTGTGATACCAAAATTTCGTAAGCAAAAGTCGAAAGATAAAGAATTCCAAAGATTTATTTAAATCTGGCTATGCCAAAGTTGGGATTTTCTTTTCAGATTAAAATACGGGTTCAAATGATATTTGGATTTATGTTTCAGTTGAAATAAAAAACAAGTTTAAAATTTCTGAAAACAACGAAATGCTTTCCACTAAAGAACATGGAACTTTCTGAATTTATCTGTTCTTTTTTATTTATTTATTTTCTTGAGATCTATTCATTTTAGCCAAAAACAACTTAAAACTCCTATATCTGTGATAAATATATAGAATTGGGCGCCCGTTTCCATTCGTCATTAATTCGAAAAGCACAAGCACAATTAATATTTTCTTAATAATTAACGTATTCAAAAAAATAATATTCAAGTGTAAGTAAAAGTATGTTGACATATACTTTTTCGAAATTAAATATTTAAAAATTGTGAAACCTCCTTTTTAAGTTAAATATTTATTATTAATTATTGCTTTTTTTTCCTGTTTCATTTTTTTTCTGAAATAGGATATAATCTAGAAAAAATATGAATTTTAAGTAAAAATATTTTCCCATTTTTTTTTCTATGGTATATTTATTTCAATTGTTAAAATATATATTTCATTTACTTGCATACTTGCTTATTTTCTCATGCATATGAAACATGTTTACTAGTAAAGTTTTTTGCTCAATATTACTATTAAATTCGGAACATACCATGCTTACCTGAGGTATTTTGTTTTGTCATCATATATTTATCTCGAGATATAAACACCCTAAATTATTATTATTATATTATTGTCATCTATTTCCATTGAATAATACATACATCAGCTTATGCAGATTTTCAAGAATATCCAGAGATGATGAAAATTAGAGAGGGTGTCTTTCAATGTTGCTTAGTTAGAATTTGTTATATTTAACCTAGTGATTATCAAAGGCAAACTTAGTTCTTACGAATTTCAGAATTACTTTCTGTTTATTAAGGACCGATAGATTTTAAATACAAATTCCTTCAAGATCCTGATTTTCAGAACACAGTGTTTAAAAGATAATGCTATTTTAAAGACTTGGTCACTATCAGATCCAAGTAAGAAATTTACAGAACTAATATTTCCTGATTTGCCATCAAATTTATGCTTTTTGTCATTAAAACGTATACACTTTGTAATTATCATGCATACAATAATATATACATACATTAATAAACTGCTTTAATTAATACTTATTAATGCATATACATTTGCCCTGCTTATATATAACCTATAAATATTATACATTTCTTAATGTATGAAAAAATAGACAAGGAGTAACGGATGAAATAAGGAAACAAAGGAATGAATGAATGGTGAAGATATTTATTGAAATAGAACGATCATCCTACTCATTGGCCCTCTCTGTCTGTTACAGTTATAAGCTCCACAGCATAATAGTAGGCTCCATACCATAATATTAGTGTCCATAGCATAATAATAGGTTCTACAGCATAATAAATGGTTCTAAAGTATAATAATAGGCTCATATCCATAAACTCAATAACGTCACTCGTTCTAGGCGGGCTAAGTGCGAGTGGTACTCCCATTTTCTATCAGCATATGATTTTTTAATCTGTTTGAATATGTCTTGAATCCTTCTATATTCAACAATAAGTTTCCTCGCGTTTTGTTTCACTTCCGTTGCATATAATCTGGCATTATAAAATTTCTTCAAATATTTAACTTATTTTTAGGTTGCACACAAATAAATTTCATATCATTGATATTATTGTCACAAGTAATTAGACCACGTCGATATCTTTCAAATTATTGCCACTTCTTGATTACTGCCATAATTGACTTCGATCCCGAAATATAACAGCGGCAATTGAGTGGTTAGAGACATATTCTAGGCCAACTTTTTTTCCTCTTCAGCACCCTTATTACTAGAATATTTCAACTTTCTTCTACACGATGATGTATTCCAATTTATGAATAGTTTTGAAGTTATTGACATTTCAGAGTAGACATGGAAACATAGCACTCCAATCGTGAACCGGCTGCCATATCGATTTTATAGATGTTTTCAAATAAAAAAACATTTTTTTTGGTGAAAATGTTAATATAAAAAAGAAAGAAAAAATGAGAAAGGAAAATAGAATTAAATGAGAAAGGTAAAATGATTTCTGTTTTCTCAAACGTTCAGAGATCTATGCCAAAAAAAGAAATGACATGAAGAGATAAGTCACAATGTACTAAATGAATCAATTTACCGAACTAATTAAGCAGTTTTTTTGGCAAAAGGACTTTTTGATTATCGAATTAAAACACGCGAACAAGAAAGATTAGCTAGCTGCTGAAGAGTACCACACTAAAAAAATAACTAAGACGATTAAGTAGCTACTTGTTTTTACATCTTAAAAAAGTCTCAGCATTTGGAAGGCATGATGATTTGAAGGAAGCCAACCAGTAAATTTCTTGCTTTCTATCGATTTACTTTAACAATTATACTGAGAGGAAAATTGTACTCACGAAAAAACCTCAGTTCTTTGATAACAGAAAAAACTGTCAACCACATTTTTTTTTTTTTTGCCCACTACTTCGTAATTAGTGGATTAAATCCGCAATAATCCATTCTTATTTTTTTTTATCCAAATCTTGTTGCTATTGTCTTTATAATGATTATTTTCGAACAATACGTATCTTCAATTGGTGAGAAAGCTAATTTAATTTTCCATCTATTTGACTTCAACAATTATGGTATTTGTGACTTACAAATGTATCTGTCTAATTCAGTTACAAATAAGATAATTTAATCGTCTATATACCATACTACACCACAGTATTTTAAATGTAAAGAACTATTCGACCCTTAACTCTTTAAGGCATATAAATAAGTCAAAAGTTAGAAAAATAACTTAAGAAAACTGACTTTTATACTGTCATGTAATATCAGGAAGAAATAAATACATAGTTTGTTGTATTAAAGGGTTACCTGGCATTTATTCCAGGTTTTGATATTAAAGAAACATTGAAAAAAAAAAAACCAATTGTCCAAAATAATGAAAATAAGTGACAAAATGCATTAATTTCATATGTTACTTCATCACTCACAAATATTTAATATAAATGAATTATTCTAAGTTGATTACAATGATATTATTACTGTGAACCTAGGGTATAAATGAATTCTTCATCTCTGTCATAACTAACATCCTTTTAGTAGTCATCCAAAAGCTCAGCAGATAAATAATCAATTTCATCATCTGTTAGAGGCTTATTGGATTGCAATTTTTGGATGTGAAGGCCCTGAAGTACTATCTTCCATGCAATTCATATTACATTTTTTAAATAACTAATAAAGCAATAAATAAATCCGGAACCACATACTCTTATAACATCTAACATTTTTTTTTTCTTTCTAAAGCAGCTGGCAAACACTTAAACAGCTTGGTCTTGGATGCCTTAAGGCAAGTGCTGCAGAAACGTACTCACTTTGCACTACCCAGGGGGCGCGTGTAACTTGAAGATAAGCCACGGACGCGGAGTAAGAATGCCCCCGCAACGCTCTACGATCATATTAGATTTATTACTTTTTAAAGTGGATTCCGAACCACTACACACAAGCATGGCACCGCCGGGACTCGAACCCGAAACCTATGCTACCGAGCGCTAGCCACTCGGCCATTCAGGCCCCACATCTAACATATATTACCGTATTAATCTTTGCATAACGCCATACCAGCAGATACATCTAACATATATTGCCATAATATATTAACTAAAATAAGTTTAATTCAGAAAACATTCATGTATTTGTAAGCATTAATAAATTTAAGCAATTTAACTAAATAATTATTTAAGCTTTTAATTAGTAATAAGTGTAAATTAATTTAATTAATTTAGAATATATGGTGTCCTAAATATAAAAAAAAAATATTGGGTTACTGAAGATCCTTGAAATTTGTGAAATATTGAATCATTTCACAAAATTACGATGTTGCAAATTTGTAACATGTGATTGCTTGGCGAGACTTCATTCCACATCACGCGCTGCCGCGAGATTGGTAACGAAAGTTTAACTGACTGAAATAATTTTATTCAATTCCTTCTATTAGCTCACACTCTCCCTATATATATCTTGTTCAAATTTTCAATCGTTCATAAAATACTTTTTATTCATCCACTCAAGTTTGAATCTTTTTTTTTTTGAACTTGTAATGGATGACACTTGATGTTAAAACAGTTTTTTTTTTCAAATATTAATTCAGTAATTAAATTTAATTAATTCGTTTTAGGTTTTTTAAGATTTAAGTCGCATATAGCTACCAATAAATGGTGCCAGATAAATTTAAAAAAATGAATGAAAATTATTTATAAAGGACCTTTTGCAATATAGTGAAAAAAAAAAAAAAACAGAAATTGACTTTAAAATTTTTTTTTTATATTACTTGTTAAGATAGAGAATCAACATATTTTCTCACTGATCAAGTAAACCGACTCTTATAATAATCATTTTAATACAGTATTTTTAGAGTATTTCTAAGAAAATTTTAAATTTAAATGCTATTTTTAGACATTTCCACGAGTAAGTTAAAATTACTATGAAGATGTATTTATGTATTGAATATGTTGATAAGAACTGAAAATTTAATTTAATAATAATAAATATGTGAAGTGAAAACAGTTAACCAAAGCAATGGCATTGCTAGAATTATATTGAAGTCTTTCTAGGAATTTCAAACCAATAGATAATGGACCCTCACTCGTAAAAATTAGTTTCAAGGAAACAAGTCAATCAAAGAGAAAGTTTTTCAGCAATTACTATTCTTTTAATTACACCAAATTCAATAGAAATGGAGTTTAATTATTTAGTAATTTTTTGGAAACAACCAGTAATTAAAATTCGTGCAGCAAATTTTAATTAAGTAATGCAAATAACGATACCCACTAACAATGCGACAGAGAATCTGCTGCATAAAAATCTTGAGTGAAAAGTTTTCTCTGTTTGTTGTTTACGTTCTTTGCATCGAAACTCGAGAAGAAAGATTCACTCGAGAGCTTAGCCTGGAAAAATAACCCATTTATCAACGTCTTGGAAGTTTTCGACGTAAAAAAAGTAGTTTAGGAAGAATGAATGTGAAACCCGTATGTTTGTTCGTAAACAAAGGAGAAATCTCAAGTAAATTAGATTTTCAAATCTGCAATGGCCTATAAAGTAACAGAAAACGTAAGGTAATTTTCTATATATTATCCAATGTATAATCGTATAAAGCTATTTAGTTCTATTATTAAAAAAATAGCTATTAAAAAATTTAGCTATTATGAAAATCTCATACTAAGAAAAATAATTCTAATTGTAAATAGATATAATTGTATAACAAAATGCAATATTTATATTTCATTTGTGTCGTTTATATAAACATACATATTGCAAAGAATTGCACATATTTTATTGCAGACCTGATCTGAAAAATAGATAATACCAATAATGCTCAAGTTTAAATACACTGAAGTGACAAAAGTCATGGGATAGCAATATGCAAATTTTCAGATGGCAGTAGCATCGCGTAGAACAGGTATAAATGCGCAGAGCTTTCATTTCTGTTCAAGTTATTCATGTGAAGAGGTTTTGACGTGATGATGACCGCACGACGGGAATTAACAGACTTTGAACGCGGAATGTTAGTTGGAGCTAGACGCATGGGTCATGCCATTTCGGAAATCGTTAGGGAATTCAACATTCCCAGATCCACTGTGTCAAGAGTGTGCCGAGAGTATGAAATTTCAGGCATAACATCCCACCATGGAGAGCGCAGTGGTCGACCGCCTGCACTTAACGACCGAGACCGGCGACGTCTGCAAAGAGTCGTAAATTCTAACAGACAAGCAACACTGCGTCAAATAACCGCAGAAATCAATGTGGGACGTACAAGGGACTTGTCTGTTAGAACTGTGCGGAGAAATTTGGCTTTCTTGGGCTATTCCAGCAGAAGACCGACTCGAGTGCCTTTACTGACAGAACGACATCGCTTGCAGCGACTGTGGTACGTGAGCGTATCGGTTGGTCCCTAGATGAATGGAAAACCGTGGCCTGGTCC
Organism: Caerostris darwini; assembly: GCA_021605075.1. Taxonomy (NCBI): domain Eukaryota; kingdom Metazoa; phylum Arthropoda; class Arachnida; order Araneae; family Araneidae; genus Caerostris; species Caerostris darwini. The sequence goes on along the minus strand of BPLQ01013300.1, from coordinate 344,091 downwards.
GATGAGTCACGATTTCAGTTGGTAAGAGCTGATGGTAGGGTTCGAGTGTGGCGCAGACCCCACGAAGCCATGGACCCAAACTGTCAGCAAGGCACTGTTCAAGCTGGTGGTGGCTCCGTAATGGTGTGGGCTGTTTTTTCATGGCATGGACTTGGTCCTCTGGTGCGACTGGGCCGAACATTGACTGGAAATGCTTATGTTCAGCTACTTGGAGATCACTTGCAGCCATTCATGGACTTCATGTACCCAAACAACGATGGGATTTTTATGGATGACAATGCGCCATGTCACCGGGCCACAACTGTTCGCGATTGGTTTGAAGAACATTCTGGGCAATTCCAACGAATGATCTGGCCACCTAGATCGCCCGACATGAATCCCATCGAGCATTTATGGGACATCATCGAGAGGTTTGTTCGTGCCCAAAATCCTGCACCATCAACGCTTTCACAATTATGGACGTCTATCGAGACAGCATGGCTCAATATTCCTGCAGAAGACTTCCAACGACTTGTTGAGTCCATGCCACGTCGAGTTGCTGCACTTCGCCGGGCGAAAGGAGGGCCGACACGATATTAAGAGGTATCCCATGACTTTTGTCACTTCAGTGTATGTATTCATAATTTCAATGAGAAAAACATCATTCCACATATATAACGCGACAGAAAATAATTTGAAAACAATGCTTAGTTTGAAAAATGGGTAATAAAAGTTTTTAATTTATACCCAGTACAAATATAGTATAAAATGAATTTTATCCTGATTGTCTCGCTGAAGTTATGATGTTGACTAGTACTCGATGTTTCGCGAAGATTGGAGGCCCAATAAAAAATAATAACGTAAAAAGGTATTGGAAAAACAGGATTTTCTTTATTCTGCATTTTATTATATTAAAAATAAAAAAAATAAAAGAATGCAAAAATACAAATTGTTATTTTCTTTCCTTCTTAATATAATGAAATGAAATCTAAATAGTTATTTTTAACCAAGTATACATCAAGAATAATTTTGATTTACTTTAAAGTTTCAAGGTTTTTTTTTTTTGAGTTATTAGTTTTTGTTGGGATTCCAATTTTGGAGAGACATCGGGTCCCACTGAGTGACATAACTTCAAAAAGAGTTTTGTTTTCAGACATTCAGGATCAAAGTTATTTTAAGCTATATCAGTACTTTACTTAATTATTTAAAGGGAAGGACATATTGATCTCCATTTTTCAAATTAAAAAAAATATGTTTATGTTATGGCGATGTTTACAAACTATTTTGCTGTTGCCTTATAATTATGGTGTGATTTTCCTTCTTATGGAAATATGAAATAACTCCCTTAGGTTAAACACTATGATAAAGACTGCAGATGCTATGGGTTTATAGTAATTTAAAAAAAAAAAAGGAAATTATCAGACAATAATCAATTCGACCAAATCGCAAAATATTGACCGTTGGGATTTGGCGCCAAAAATTCTTTTGGTAAAAGTGTGCCAAGAAAAGAGTTGCGATTGCACGTGAAGTGAATTGCAAACAGTACAAGAAATCCGAGTTACCACATTTGGCAATTTTTTCTTCAGTTGGCATCGAAAAGTCGCCAATTCCCCCTTGCACTTATTTTGCGATTTGTTAATCAATTAACCTTCACTGTTACAATATTTGAATATTCATCGCTTATATGGTTGTTTAATCAATCAAAGAAATTAAAATAAGTTTGTAGAATTATGAGACACTAAACCTTTCCTAAAAAATAATATCTAATTATATCATTATACATTATATTTTATACATTTATATTAGTAATAAAAATAGCATTGTTAATATTTTAATTAAGGGCCTGATGGCAGAATGGCTAGCGCTCTGGCGTTCGGTACCACAGGTATCGGGTTCGAATCCCGGCGTTGCCATGGGTGTTTGTAGTGGTTCGGATTCCACTTTAAGCCGTAGGTAACAGGTCCTAATAGGATCATAGGGCATTGTTACTCCGCGTCCGTGGCTTACCATCAAGTTACACGCGCCCCTTGGGTAAGGCAAAGTGAGTAACATCGGTGCAGCCCTTATGGCATAAAAGATCGCGGTCTATTTGCCAGCTGCATTAGAAGAAAAAAATATTTTAATTAAGTATATAGATAATATGTTTAATTACTTATTACTTGCTAAAGATATGCTTTATTTACCTAAGTAATTTTATTGGTCCTGATGGGCAAGCGAATAGTGCTCGGTGGCATAGGTTTGGGGTTCGAGTCCTGAATGTGCTGTGTATTGTTGTAGTGGTTCGGAATCCACTTTAAACCGCAGTTACCTGTCTAATATGATTGTAGAGCGTTGGACGTAGGACTGCAAACCCTACACCATTAAAAGAAAACATCTTCTGTTTCGGAATCTGCCTGTTGGCAGACGGCCTTGGCCTACCATGGGCTGTTGCGCCTTTGAAGAAGAAGAATAACTTCATTTTCTTACTTTGAGAAAACTCACAAATTATAGAAAACATAGGATATTTACATGTTTTGCATTACTGTTTCCCACTTTTGATAAAAAATTATTAATATTTGACTGTCTTTGTAATGAAGCACTGAGTATCATATGCTTTAAAAGCACATCGTTGCTATAAATATATTTTGAGATATAAACTTTTTAAAAATAATTTGCTAATATTTTGATACATTATAATATGTTTATGCAATAAATTTTTTTAAAAATAAATTTATGCAATAAATTTTTTTTAAAATAAATTTATGCAATAAATTTTTTTGAAATAAATTTATGCAATAAATAAAACAATTTCAAGAAAAAAAATCTTAAAATTATTTTTATTATTCAAGATTAATTTATTTGACCGATAGTTAAAATTAAAAATTTACTTAAAGAATTTTAACAACATTGCTATTTTGAAATATTTTTTCTCTAATTAAATTTGAATATTGATGCATAAATAAATTATCAAGGGAAATGTATATCCTTTATTAGAAAAAAGAATTTCAACAAAAGTATAAAGTTACATAAGTTTTAATGAAATTGGTGTTGATTTCCTTATTAAAATAAACTGAGTTTAAATTGAGATATATTTTAGAAGAGAATAATATATCATCAAATTTTGTTTGAATAAAAATAAAAAATTTCGAACTAATAAATAAAATTTGTTTCAGTTTATAAATTAGTTTCATGATAAGCAAAATTATAATTCTAAAAATTGCTTACGAAATAAATTATAAATATATAATTTTTGCATAGAATTTTATTTGATATGAATTATTTTGTATACGAAATGTTGTTTGCAGATTAAAGCACACATGTTTGCGGGTATACATAATAAATAATTAAAATATTTTATTTGTCAATCATTATCATAAATTGATTTATTATAGTGAAGGAATTAAAAAATACTTTGTAATTGATTATTCAATGTTGGATAATTATTTATACTTTATAAAGTTATAGTTATACTTTATACATAACTTTATACGTTGTAATTTATAAATGACTTTCTTTGCTATCATTATTTTTAAATGCTAAGATATCACACATCGTTAAAAATACGATATAGTAGTTAAGCTAACATCATTTTTTACCGATTAATAATATTAACAATAGAAAAAAACGATTAACAATCAAACTAAACATTTTACCAATAAGGAGGTAAAGTTAATAAGGTTTAAACTGAAATATTTGTTCATGTAATGCAACAGTTATAAGAACAGTCCTACAATGTACCAGTATGCTAAAGAAGTATATTTGGTCGAATACATAATATCATTCCAAAAGTTGTGTAATCTTTATTGCTTAGACAATACAAAGTCAAAAGAGCTTTGTTTATTGTCTCCGTGTTTCATATTTATAATGTAATTAAATTATTTAAATATAATTAATTATTTTAAAATTTTATAAAAATGGGATAGAAAAAACTACATTATATTTATATAAGTAAAGATTATTATGGTTGCAAATATGAAAATTAAATTAAAGATTATGTACATGTATATGAAAAACTAAAAAGGAAATACAGTAAAATTATTTATCTGTAACATATTTTTGAAATTCTTATGGTTGTAGTTAACACAATATGATGTTTTATTTAAGTGATGGCTAAATGCAAGCTTTACCTTAAAATTTTCTCATTGGTTATTATTTAATAAATTATAAACAATATATTTGACATTTATCTATGTGTTTGTTTAACTTTAGATATAAATATTAATAAATCATTATCAGTTCATTGTAATTAGCCTCATTTGAAAAAATAACAGTACAAAGATATTTAAAAAAATATTACATATAATTAAAAAATTTTTTTCAAAAAATGATGAACTATTTTATATTAGATTACAATTATAATAAGCCAATTTAAACCTTTTTGAGTACAGATTATTAATTAGTTACAAATTAAAATTTCGTAGTTTGAAGTAAATTTCATTAGAAAAAACACCTCTAATTCTAAACCAAAGTACTTAAAATGGAAAATAATACATGAATTTCAGAAACAACATAAGACAGATCGACTCAGTATTTTTTTGCTATTCATCACTTGTGACGAAAAGGTTAGCCAATATATTTTAAGATGATTTATTGGCAGTCATTGTAAGAGGTTTTTTTTATCTTTCCAATGCAGCTGGCAAACACTTAGACAGTCTTGATGCCTTAAAAACAGACGTTACTCACTTGACGTTGTAACTTGAAGATAAGCGACGAACGCGGAGTATTTCCTATTAGACCGGGACCTACGGTTTACAGTGTATTCCGAACCACTACAAACATCCATGGCACAACCGGGACTCGAACCCAAAACCTGTGGTACCGAGCGCCACAGCGCTAGCCACTCGGCCATTCAGCCCCCCCCTTGTAAGAGGTAATAACAACGCAAAGAATTCGTTACCATTCCTATGTTTAAGGAATTGAGAACCAAGAAAACTATTAATACTTGGATTGTCTCAATTACCACTGGGACGAGGTCATTTGAAAGATAAATTAGAAATTTATGATAATTTAACGTCTTGAGACCCAAGACCCTATTTATTATCTAATTTTTCACTATTTTGAGATAAATCTGCTTAAAAGTAAAACAAAAGAATATATTAAGCGGTTTTTCAAATAAATAAATAAAATAAACTTTTTGATAATTCCAGATGATTAATTGGGCAGTATAATAAATATAATGGACTTTAGTTTTGAGCATATCATTAAGATGTGCACAAATAATGCTGTTGCTTCTTCGTTTGTTGAAAACAACAAAAAAAAAAAATTCTTGGCATGTAATTTTGAGGATATGATTAATGAATCAAGTCCCATGGCCCAGTGTAGAGGACACTGAACACATATAGAATTTCCTTTCACAAATATAAATAAATAAATAAGTAAATAAAAATAATATTAAAAAAATAAAGAAATAAATAGAAGCTTAAAAAATACAATTAATTTTTATTAATTAAATATTTAAAATTGTATATTAGTTACTTTTGTGCCAATAAATTATGTAACAAATTTTTTAACTGTTGACATACTTTGAATTTATATCCTCTTACTGGTCACTATTTTTGTTTGTTTATAGAACAAGAATCTCACCAGAGCATTTTTAGTTCAGCTACATAGATGGCAGTGTTACATTTCCAACATAACAGTCCACATAATTTTTAAAATCAATCTAATTTCTTCTTCTACATGCAAAATAAAAATATAGAAGAAGAAATGGAAATGAATGAGAATTAAAAACAATATTTTTCTGCAATTCAATAAAAGGAAATTGGTATAATTAAGTGATATTAAGTCTTCTATTAATTATTATTAATTGTTAAATAATAAATGGGTTCAAATAAAAAAGGCAAAATTTCTAACTTAAATGTTATAATGCCACAATGTAATCAAAACATTTTCTTTTCATATAAATAAATTTTTTTACTCAAATTCATTTAAAGATAGTGAACATCATAATAGAATAATACAAATTACTATTAAATCTATTAATTCTAAATTTCTCTATGGATCAAAAATGGAATTTTATTAATGAACGTAAAAGCATTTAAATTTTCCCAGAAAAAGATTGCGAAAATGTTCAATGTGATTATTATAAGCAAATAATGTAAATTTAATTTTATTGATCACATGATAGAAATTAAGCAAACTAAAATTTTTTAATAACTTTCTTAATTACAACTGTTTATTTTAAAACCATTTATATGAATATTTTTAATTAATGCGCATCAAATGTCATAGTTTAAAATTGATTATATATACTTTTTTCTTCTTTAAAATGAAATAATCATACATTATGGAATAATAATTATCATAACACATAATAAAAGCTTAAATACCTGAACTTTAAAAACTTATTTTTAATTTTTGGAATACATAATTTGATAAATATTTTTAAATATCACAGCAAATGTATAAATATTAATGATTTAGATATCCTGTGTGATTTATTAACTATAATTTTTTAGGGAAATATTGAACAAAAACATTTTGTTTAGGAATATTATTCTAAAATAATGTAAATGACGTTAAACATAAATATTCTGAATAACATTAAAAGAGAACATTGCATAAATAAATGTATTTGAGTAATAATATAAATAAATTCAAATGTTTGCATTAAAGTGAATTGAATACAAAATGCTTTGAAATCATGAATAAGAAATATGCTTTCTAAAAAATAAAAGGACGTTTTCTCAAAAATAAATGAAGTATAAAAATAATTCAAATAAAAATAGGGTGTTCCTTAAGTAAAGATTTATGTTTATGTATAAACTTCATGATATACACGGTTATGAATAAACATAATCATGTTCCAAAACTATTCAAAATCTGAGATAACTTTTTTTAAACATGGGACTTTTTGAATATTGTATGAAATATATAATAATTACAAGGAATTAGTAAAATAATTTTTGATTATCATAACTTAATTTCAAAATTAATTAACATTATTATTATATTTATTTAATATTCAAAATTATTAAATTATACATTTTAATATTACAATTAAAATTAATAATTTACTAAATTTGACGTAAATATATATATATATTATTTCTAATGCAGCTGGCAATACAGAGACAGTTATCTTTACACAGATCCAGATAACTATAAAAATACAGTAAAAGTATGATAGATCACACAAAGGAAAAAAAAACCATGGAAGAATTATACAAATAGAAGTTTAATAGATAAGAATTGAAGTTAAAACTTTAAAACAGGATCAGGTCTTCTAATAATATAGAAGGACTCTCACCTCCCAGTATCTGAAAAAATCATTGATCTTAGAGAGCGCTAAGCAAACGAAGAGATGCTCAGCGTTCATCGTCGCTGTATCAACTATTTTGATTTTGTGAAGGTGTGCCTATAAACATTCATGTACCGTAACTAGATGAAAGACAACAACAGCTCTTCTTCTGGGGTACTCTGGGAGATTATAGATGCTACCTTCCCAGCATTTATTTCTTAGAGGATAAAGAACGATTATAGTTGAAATATCCCTTAAATCTGATGCATAACAAAACAATTTCTAACACTTTCAGCCAAATATTGAAAACCTATACTGAAATCATAAATAACACATAAATTTTACACACATTTTAAAATAACACATATAGTGTGCAGGAATTTGAGATTAATTATAGTTGATACAGTTTATACATCAGTTCATCAAATTATATACTTGAGTGTATTTTGGAGATCGTATCCTAAATCGAATAATTTAAAAAGTACTTCTTGATTTTCAATAAAGAATGTACTCAATTTTGGCTGCATTTGTTTTATTTTTCTGCAATTATGATCAATGACAATAAAAAGAAGAATTCCACGATAAATGATTCTAAAATGTAAATTTCACTTTAAAACAGAGAAAAAGATACATTTTACAAAATACATGAATTTTTATGTAAGGACATTGAGTAAGCGAAAGCCTTTTTAGTTAGTACAAATACAAAAATAAAAATACAAATAGAAATACAAAATTTCTTTTTAGTTAGTACCTTTAAAATTGTAAAATATACTTTGTTATGCAAAAAATATTTTTTAGATATGAAGTTAAAAAAATTAAAATAAATATATGTGTAGTTGGTGTCTAGTGATATTTAAAAAGAAACGGACTGCTCGAATATGCATTACATTTAATGCATGCCATTTACAATGACATATTGACAAAAATATTTACATACATTTTTACATCTTAAACTCTAGGTTCACATGAAATTTTCTTTCAGGATAACACCGCTATCAGATATCTACCGCCATCCTTGCTTTGCTGGCTCTCCCAAGAATTAGAAATGTAAAATTCAAAGTTAATTCCACATTTAAGGGTGTGAGCAAGTGACACTCAACCAAAATTTAAACATTATGTGCTGTCACCTGCTTTTTGGGTTAACAGTCAAACAAATCCTTCTTTTCCTTCACTGGCTCAACAGTCCCTTGAAGGGTCAAGGCCGTCTGCCCACTGGTAGATTTCGAAACATGAGATGGGTTTTTTTTTTTTTTTTTTAATTTTTTTTTTAAAGGGATAGGTCTGTCAATCCTGCACGCGACGCTTTACAATCATATTGGACCGGGACCTACTGGTTTAAACTGGATTCCAAACCACTACAAACATTTACCGCGAGGTCTCGCAACCAAAACCTGTTACACCGAGCGCCAGACAGCCAGAAACAAATCCTACTAAATGAATTTTTTTCCCATATTCTTCTAAATTCCTTAGTAAAGATCATAGTACTTAAAATTACAAAAAAGAATAGAGAGTCAGTATGAAGTTCCGATTCAGGATTTGAGAGCCAGTAGCCAAAAATTTCTTCAGACCTTTCATCCCTTATAATTTCTATTCAAAGTGATGATGATGTTTTGTTTTTGAACAATTTGCATTTTTATTAAAAACCATTTTAATAAATATTAAATTGCACAATAAATTTTACCACCCTCCTTACTTCTTTCAGTTCTTTTGAATGGTACTTTTCCAACAAAATTCCTCCCAGACGAGTGAAACTAGTTGTGCTTCATTGTTTACAGGTACATGGAGAGAATTCTATAGCAGACATGCAAATACTTCTCACTGCCGTAATGAGAAAGCTCGCTCTTCCCTCAGACTTTGAGAAACGAGCCGAGATTTCGGATTATAAATTTCTTCTTTCTCTCTCCATTAGCATAAGGGCTTTGCCCCAGTCAAAATTCTGCTTGAAAGTGAAGTTTTTTATTGTGTTTCGGATTCTAGCTGCTGTCAATATTCAGTATAACAGAATGGATTGAAGAATCGAATATCTTTTAAACACAGGTGGTTGTTCTCTTTTGTAAATTGATTAAAATTGTATTTGAATGGAGATACATAGACATAGGAAATACATCTTCTAGCAGGGTAAAACATTTTCAAACCTTATAGAAATAAAGTTCTGATGATTGCCCCTTAACTCTTGAAATGATTCATGAATAACGTTAATCTTAAGGAATTTTCTGGAGCTTTTGTTTGAAGTGACTTATAGTATGGTGTTTCAAGCACTTTTTACGTCTTGGCTTGGGATTTTAAACATCTGTATATCCAATGGCTATAAGTACTCGTAGTGCGTTGATGAATTCCTTCGTCTAGAAGTTTACCATGTATCACTTTTGGCATTTTCCCGTGCTTGTGGAGCTGTATAGTGCTTCTTATTGTATTTGGAATACTTTATTTTTCATTTATGCTTAGAATTTTCAAGCATTGATAAATTCTTTTGTCTATTGAATGCTATAGGATTTTTTTATAAAATTGGGGATATTTCATTCTTCATTTATGCCTAGAATTTCCAACTTTGATATATTCTTTTGGGTATTGTATGTGATAGCGTTTCTTGTAGAATCGGGAATACTTCATTCTCCATTTATGAGTAGAATTTTCAAACATTGATATAGTATTAAATTGGCTACTGAATGTGATAACGTTTCTTGTAGAATTTGGAATACTTCATTCTTCATTTACGACTACATTTATCTTACTTTTGTATATTCTTTTAGATATTCTTGAACAATTCATTCTTCGTTAAGTTCTTGATCTATTCATCATTGCTATATTCATATGGCTATTGAATTCCGTCATTCTTGTAATATTCCAATCAATTGCTTCACATACATATCTCGAGCATTATTAAACATTTGCACATTCCTAAGTTTATTTATCCGTTCTCTATTATTCACACATGATAAGTTGAAATTTGCTCAGCAGATATCAGTTTTTTTTTTTTAACAATTTGCATTTTTATTAAAATTATTTAATAAATATTAAATTGCACTAGAAAATTTACCACACTCCTCATTTCTTCAAGGTCTTTTGAATGGTATTTTTCCACAAAATTCCTCCCAGACGAGTGAGAATATTTGTGCTCCATTGTTTACAGGTACATCGAGAGAATCCTAGCAGACATGCAAATACTTCGCACTGCAGTAATGAGAAAGCTGCTCTCTTCCGCCAGATTTTGAGAAACGAGCCGAGATTTCGGATTATAAATTTCTTCTTTCTGTCTTTATTAGCATAAAGACTCTGCCTTAGTCGAGATTTTGCATGAAAGTGAAGCTTTTTATTGTGTTTCGGATTCTAGATACTGTCAATACCCAGTGCTGGCTGAATGGATTGAAAAGTCGAATATCTATTAAATACAGGTGGTTGTTCTCTTTTGTAAATTGGGTTGAATTGCTTTTGAATGCAGATACACAGGAAATACATCTTCTAGCAATTTAAAACACTTTCAAACCTTATCGAAATAAAGTTCTGATGATTGTACAAGTAAATAATGTAAAACCACTGACTTGAAATTAAAAAAAAAATTCAACGGAATCAATAGAATACCATTAGAATTTATAACTAATGACAGACATAGAAAATCTTTAATTAAAGAAAATATATTTTATAACTGGAAAATGGAAATGGAAAATGTTAAAGTAAAATTAAAATATGTGTTTTTCGCTTTGTATACATTATTTTACAAATTTTCAAATGAAAACAAACTTTAAAAAATTAAATAAAACTGAATCTGATTTTACTTAAAAAATACATAGTAGAATATATTTTTTAAGTAAAATTAGAATAAAAAAATGCAACTGTTTTTATGAAAGTTTTTGCTTATAGCACATTATTTAGACATAAATCAAATTCAGTTTTATTTAATTTTTTAAAGTTTGTTTTCATTTGAAAATTTGCAAAATAATGTATATAAAGCGAAAAACACACATTTTAATTTTACTTTAACATTTTCCATTTCTAGCTACGTGTTGTATTAGGATAATATTATTTATATTATTAATTAACACACGAAATTAATTTTTATCCATTTTTTCAAACTAACAAAAGTTGCTTCACTAAAAATGCTATAACTCACATACTAATAATGCATCAGCTGTCAAATTTATACACGTGTCTTTTGAAGGTTGGGGTTAACTAAAAATCATATGTATTTAATACTAGTCTCACCATCTATGTGTCAGCCTAGGAACTTTTCAGCCTCCTATTATAACAAAGGCTCGATAGCATTGCTCTTACTAGAAGTCCATGCGAAGCTTCGTCTCTATACTCTCTTTCTCTCCCTGTGTATAGCTTTTGGGGGTTTTTGATTCATTTTGATTCCCTTTGTATTCTGCAATGCGTTTCTTCGAATTGCGTATATGCCAATGATATAAAATTTCACCAAAGACACTTTATTGTTTGAATTCATACATTTGAATCTTATTTAAATGTGGCTTTTAATATTATATATCTCACTCAGACCTTTATAATGAGCCTTTCATAAAACCCGCAACACATCTAAAGCATAGCTTTTTGGCGAAAAAAAAATACTATTGAAGCCAAGGCTTGGATTGATAAACATTATTCGGACTTTGCACCAGGAAAATCAACCGTAGAGAAGTGGTTTGCTAAATTTAAACGAGGCGAAATGAGCACCAATGACGATGCACGCAGTGGACGCCCCAAAGAGGCTGTTACCGACGAAAACTTAAAAAAAGTCCCCAAAATAATTTCTGATAACCGTAAAGTGAAGTTGATTGCGATAGCTGAGACCCTAAAGACATCAAAGGAACGTGTTGGACATATCGTGAATGAATATTTGGATATGCGAAAGCTCTGTTCAAAGTGGGTGCCGCGCAGAGCTCACAATCGACCAAAAACAACAACGAATCGATAATTCTAAGCAGTGTTTGGAGCTGTTCAATCGTAATAAACCCGCATGTTTGCGTCGATATGGATGAAACATGGCTCCATCATTTCACACCGGAGTCCAATCGACAGTCAGCCGAGTGGACTGCACGTGATGAACACTAAAAATGCTATAACTTCACTAAAAATGCTATAACTCATATTAGAACTAACTAAAAATCTAACTAAAAATCATATTGATGTAATACTAGTAGCGCCATCTATGTGTCAGCCTACGAACTTTTCAGCCCACCTGTTAAGTGATGGGGGATATAGACATATAAGGGGGATATAGGAGATATAAGAGCCTACAGACGGTGATTTTAAGGAGGCCAATGCATATGATGATAGGTCTTTTGCAATAAATATATACACCATTCTTACAGATCTTTGTTTCCTTTTTTCATCCAATAACCCTCAATTCCCCTCCCCACAACGCTTGCAAATCTGTTCACATAGATTTTTTTCACACATTAAAACAGAAACTTAGACTAGAGTACTATGGCTTCTTAGGTTTTCAATAGATTTATTAATTTTAATTCAGTTCTTATAAGACATTTTAAATTCATATCTATATTCATTATAAGGATTTTCAAAACTTGTTATGAAGAAGTATTCAAGAAATGTATTGAATTTACTTCACAAATGTTATAAATTTATTAATAAAGGAAAGAGTCAGGATTCTGGAGTCTGTATACACTCAAGAACCAAAACATTATGACCCCCTGTCAATAACGAGTTGGCCCACCTTTGGCGCGCAACACAGCTTCAACCCGCCTTGGCATGGATGCCACAAGTCCTTGGTAGATGGCCGGAGACAGATTGTACCAGATGTTTAAGCAACGCTCACGCAAATCCGAGATATTGAGAATTGGTGGTCTTTGAACTCTGAGCTGCTGTCCCGGGACATCCCAAATGTGTTCTATCGGATTGATATCCGGTGAGTTAGGTGGCCAGGACATTAACTGGAATTCAGCATCATATTCCTAGAACCACTCCAACACAATTTTAACCTTGTTACAAGGGGCGTTGTCCTGTTGGAGCATTCCATTTCGAGCTGGAAAAACAGAGGCCATGTAAGGGTGCAACTGGCCCGCAATGATGTTCAGATACCCTTGGCATGGATTAATACCACCACTTAATACCAGTTCAATACCTCTTCCACCTGATCACGTGCCTTCCACGTCATCCAGGCGAGTTCATTGCAAAATGTAGTGGTGGTCATAATGTTTTGGCTCTTGAGTGTAAATTTCAAACTCAGAAATAGAAAAATTTTTTTGGTCGGCTCCCCAAATTGCAAGATAATTTAACTTCATGCTTTATTAATCAATATAAACTTTGACAACAGACATAGAAAATCTTTAATTAAAGAAAATATATTTTATAACTCTTTAGATTTAGTAAGTTTTCTAACGAATAAGTTAATTGATATATAAATATCTATCTATCTCACTCTATATATATAACCGACAATATATTAATTACTATGTATCCATTACCATATAAAAATACTACTATAATTGCAAAATACAAAGAAATATTATTATAATAATTTTTCTCTGTATTTTGTTTTATTATAATAGTTTTAATATATAAAAATATATTTTTATACATAAATCAAAAAATTAAAATTGCAAATTATGCTATTTTTCAAGCTTCTGTAAATTTTTAATTTTGCTAATTGTATCAAAATATTACAGATGAAACTACAATTAAGTGAATAAAAAAGAATTCTAATTATACAAGTTATTTTGCTTTTGTTTAAAAAAAAGTAATTATCGTTTTAAATATTTAATTCGATTTTTAAACCCGGTTTTTTTTATTATGTAGCCCATTTATTATTAAAAGTATTCAGATAATAAAATTATGTAAACAAGTTTTAAATAACAGAAAGATAAATTTTATTTTATTCTTAAAATAAGTGACAATTTAAAGTTTTTACAAACAGGAATATAGCTATATTTTATATTTACATATAGGTTATTAAATAAAAGAGATATAAAATTTAAATTTTCTATATTACTTGAATGCAATCTTACGTTTAAATATGACTAGATAACTTTATATTATTTTATTTTTACAATTATTTTTGATCATGCAGAAATAAATTACCCAGAGGATTTATAGTTTTTAAAAATTACAATATCAATTTATTACAATAAAAATAGAAAAGAAACTTTGTTAATTTGTTAAACTTTGTGTTTTTCTATAAATTTGAACATTATTTTCGTATCTGGGGAAATCATTTCATTATCGGAATAAAATATCTGCGACTGCCCGGAGTATCATGAATAACTTTGAATAAAAATATAGATACATTTTCGTTTAGTTTATTTTTCTAGGAAACTTTGTAGACAATATGCTTAAAAAACGCTTAGCTTTTGGTTTATAAATTCTCATATTTTATTTCGTATTCTTACAGTGAATGATTTTTTTTTTTATCAAAATAAACAAACTAACAGTTATAAAAATGGATTAAATAGTTTTATTTAATCTTTCTACATACATATTTATTTATTATTTAAAATGAATAATTTAAACATTTATGTAAATATTTCTATTAAACAAATATAAATTTATAATTTTTTAATTAATCATAAAAGATTTGAGTATAAATACATGAAATTTATATGGATACGAATAATTTAAATATAGTCGAAAAAAATTTTAATTTAATAACAAAATTTTTATGTTTTTAAGTTCATATATATATAAAATTTGCCAGTTTTTATCTAGCGCTTTTATACATTTTATTTACACATATCCTTTTTAAAAAACATCACAATCTTTCACAAATATTTAACAAGTCCTTATATATAACATTTGAAGATCACTATTTTTCTACATTTTATCATTTAAAAAAAATTCCAAACCGTTTCAAACAATATTGCTACAATCCAGGCCAACAATGTTTATTTTAAGCAAATGTGCTGTTAAAAGTGTTAATTTACATATTTTTCTAATAGGGACAGACCATGCAGGTAATTTTAATTATAAATGTAGAAGGAAGTTGATCGCAGAATAAAATTTATTTATATTCATTTTAAAAAAATTCTCTGTAAAGAATATTGAAAATTGAAAAAATGATTGTTGTAACTAAGATTATTAAAAATTATTCTGAAAACAGCAAGTAACCTAATTTTTAAAATCGATAAACATTTAGTACGTTGTTTTTTCTCAATCATTCCAAAATTAAATAAACAAAATGTAATATTTTATATTGTTGATTTATTTTTAAAATTTATTAAATATACTATGAATTACATTCGTTTCCAAATAACAGTAGTTTTTTTGTATTATTTCAGGAAGGCAAACCTGTGTCATTACACATTTAACTTTTACTATCCCATCTCAAATTTTCCTAAATTGTGTGAAGTAGATTTCAAATAGATCTTGAAGTTTGTTTTTATTTCCATAGTTCTTTTCTATAAAAAAAATACCCAAAATATGGCAACTGTCCTGATGTCGAACTTACTCCTCTTATGTCTTTCGTTGCCCATCTGTTGCAGGCGCCATGCATTGTCTGAACCATCCTTAGGAAGAGGATTTATACTTCGAGCTGGCAATCGACATTGACAATATTACTCGGGATCACCACTATATTTCATTCCCTTATACTCTTCGGGGATACGACAACACCAACAACCCTGCTTTAAAAGCAGTAATACAATCTTCTATCATCTAGAGGGAATCTTATCCCTTTGCCAAACAATAAGCCCACCACTAGCAGTGTAGCGAGTGGAATATAAAATATCAAGATTATTTCAATAATATAATGGAAAATAATTGCTGATAACTTCTCTTTTAGATACACCGTTGCTTCATACAATGTATATAAAGAACCAATAAGCCAAATATCTGCAAATTTTCTTGTTAAAACAAACTGTTTACTACTTGATATTATTCGTAAAAAATGTTTGAAACTGAATTATTAGTGACTAATACTATTTTATTATTATAAGACTTAAATAAACTTTTGATTACGCTTATAACATAAGATTCAAAAGGCAAAAAAAAAAAAAAAAATCTAAGGAACTATTATTCATTTTCAGCACAAAAGATGACAATAAACTCAATTAATTTTCAGAATGAATGCTGATTGGGAATTTAACTTGTAGTGGAGGGGAAGGTAAATGAAAACAAAGGGAGACACTCTCTGCGAGATTCAATAAAAGTTATCGCAATTATTCACGTATTTAGTTTGATGGGAAGTATATATACACTGAAGTGACAAAAGTCATGGGATAGCAATATGCAAATTTTCAGATGGCAGTAGCATCGCGTAGAACAGGTATAAATGCGCAGAGCTTTTATTTCTGTTCAAGTTATTCATGTGAAGAGGTTTTGACATGATGATGACCGCACGACGGGAATTAACAGACATTGAACGCGGAATGTTAGTTGGAGCTAGACGCATGGGTCATGCCATTTCGGAAATTGTTAGGGAATTCAACATTCCCAGATCCACTGTGTCAGGAGTGTGACGAGAGTATGAAATTTCAGGCATAACATCCCACCATGGACAGCGCAGTGGTCGACCGCCTGCACTTAATGACCGAGACCGGCGACGTCTGCAAAGAGTCGTAAATTCTAACAGACAAGCAACACTCGTCAAATAACCACAGAAATCAATGTGGTACGTGCAAGGGACTTGTCTGTTAGAACTGTGCGGAGAAATTTGGCTTTCTTGGGCTATTCCAGCAGAAGACCGACTCGAGTGCCTTTACTGACAGAACGACACCGCTTACAGCGACTCTAGTGGGCACGTGAGCATATCGGTTGGTCCCTAGATGGATGGAAAACCGTGGCCTGGTCCGATGAGTCTCGATTTCAGTTGGTAAGAGCTGATGGTAGGGTTCGAGTGTGGCGCAGACCCCACGAAGCCATGGACCCAAACTGTCAGCAAGGCACTGTTCAAGCTGGTGGTGACTCCGTAATGGTGTGGGCTGTTTTTTCATGGCACGGACTTGGTCCTCTGGTGCGTCTGGACCGAACATTGACTGGAAATGCTTATGTTCAGCTACTTGGAGATCACTTGCAGCCATTCATGGACTTCATGTACCCAAACAACGATGGGGTTTTTATGGATGATAATGCGCCATGTCACCGGGCCACAAGTGTTCGCGATTGGTTTGGAGAACATTCTGGACAATTCCAAGGAATGATCTGGTCCCCTAGATCGCCCGACATGAATCCCATCGAGCATTTATGGGACATCATCGAGAGGTCTGTTCGTGCCCAAAATCCTGCACCATCAACACTTTCACAATTATGGACGTCTATCGAGACAGCAGGGCTCAATATTCCTGCAGAAGACTTCCAACGACTTGTTGAGTCCATGCCACGTCGAGTTGCTGCACTTCGCCGGGCGAAAGGAGGGCCGACACGATATTAAGAGGTATCCCATGACTTTTTTCACTTCAGTGCATATATATAATGTTAGCGAGCTAGATGATGTGAGCCAATCCATTTATACAGTGTGAAAATCTCCTTTGAGAAAAATATAGAAACGTCGATAATTCAACATAGTATCAACTGTAAGATTGTCTGGTAGAAATTTTCCAGGTTTCGCCTAATACAACACACAAGTAAGTGAAATTTTACCTTAAAAAATCACCCGGATATCACTACTTGAGGGTTAGTGCAGTAGTCACCCCACTTCTGCTGTACATGTTGTGTACTGCAAAATCTGCGGAACAATCTTCTAACGTCAAGGGCCTGAATGGCCGAGAGGCTAGCGCTCTGGCGCTCGGTACCACAGGTTTCGGGTTCGAGACCCGGCGGTGCCATGGATGTGTGTAGTGGTTCGGAATCCACTTTAAACCGTAGGTCCCAATCTAATATGATCGTAGAGCTTTGCGGGGGCATTGTTACTACGCGTCCGTGGCTTATCTTCAAGTTACATGCGCCCCCTGGGTAATGCAAAGTGAGTAACGTCTGTGCAGCGCTGGCCTTAAGGCATCCAAGACGTCGATGTCTGTTTGCCGGCTCCATTGGACAAAAAAAATCTTCTAACGTCATAATGAAAAAGCGTCATTACACTCATGTCCATAAATTAAGCATAATGAAGTTCAGGCAAAGAAAGACACAGAAGCAAAACAAATTTGACTTATTTGTAAAGTCTATTTATTAAACAAAAGGTAAAGAGCAAAAAAGATGCTATATGTTTGACATAATTAATAAAAATTGCGCTTTTTACTCTCTGGAACCAATTTCAAAAACGAACCTATTTACAAAAAACAGTATAACATGTTTAGTATGATGGTTAATATGGAGTATGTCTCCCGGACGATGCAATACAGGCCTTACAACGCCTAGGCATGCTGAGTATCAAATTATCAATCTGATCTTGGGGAATATTACAACACTCATCAAGGAATGCCCTCCGATGTTCCGGTTGACAGGTGGGAGGGGTTGACGGGCTGCAATTCGTCGGCCAAGCATATCCCACACATGCGCTATTGGATTCAAGTCCGGTGAGTATGCTGGCTAATCCATAGGGTTGATCCATAGGCCTCCAATTGAAGGCATTCGTCTACAATGTTTGCACGGTGAGGACGGGCGTTGTCATTCATAAACAGAAATTCAGCACCCATGGCGCCCCGAAACAAACGTACATGTTGTTCCAGAATGACATCCCGATAGATGTGGACTGTCATCGTTACACTCTGAACATGCAGGTCAGTTCTGAAATCAAGAATAATTCCTCCCCAAACGAGCCATCCTGCACCACCGTAACGGTGCCTTTCAATAGTGTTCTCTTGGTGGTAACGGGTACATGGCGCTCTCCATATGAAAGTCCGGCGAGAATCAGACTGCAAACTAAACCTGTACTCGTCGGAAAACATCATACCAGACCACT
This sequence comes from Caerostris darwini, assembly GCA_021605075.1. Lineage (NCBI taxonomy): Eukaryota > Metazoa > Arthropoda > Arachnida > Araneae > Araneidae > Caerostris > Caerostris darwini. Next base: position 325,111 of record BPLQ01013300.1, on the reverse strand, counting down.
GTTGCGGTGTCCACAATGCATGCTCTTTACTCCAGGTTAATCGCAGGCGCCAGTGAGTTGCGGTAAGTGTAACACATCTGACAGGCCTACAAGCAATATAGACCAATGTGCCCTAAGCGTCTATACAAGGTCAGCCTTGAAACTGTCGTACCGGTAGCTGAAGAGAGCTGACGAGACAGTAACTGCTGAATACCGGTTCTCATTCGGCGTTGTAACTCGGGGGCGACCTGTGCTGTAACATATACTCACATTACCATCATCTTGGAATCATTGCCAAAGCCTGGAGATGACACTCTGGGCGATTAAAGTTCCTCGGATACTTCCAGCTGGGTACGTCCACATTGCAGTCGTCCGATAATTCTACCACGTAAAAAATCATCCAAATGCTTCCTTTGAGCCATAACTATGCGGTTATTGCACTGAAAGACTTTTAAAGCGCTTGTGAACAATTTTACTTCTTTGCCACCATTCCTTATATACCCCTCTCTTACGCTCTCGTCATTGTGACGTACTATCCGCGCCGTCTGGTTGTTTCCTGTAATTTGCATATTCTTCTTCAAGATGTGTGTGATAATTCTACAGGTGAAATTTTTATTTTAGAGTTCAATTTCTGTGTGATTCTGAATTATCCTTAATTTATGGAAATGAGTGTATTTTTATCTGTGCCACATTGTAGGATTGATATGCGTATGATTGATAACGTAAACTTTTGTTGTCTAAAATTAATCAGTCAGAAAACCATGAATATAGCTACATCAAATATAAATCTGAAGCATCAACTTCTTTATTATGCCCCATTAATATATCTGCCTCATTCGAAAGCAATAGATTGTTAAAGAAATATATCCGTTTTTATTCTTGTCGGTTAACTAAAAGGCAGTTCATCATCCCCGAACCCTCGCCTCTTCTCCAGCGTAACATGCATTCCAATGGACATTGTTCTGGTGGTGAGTCATTATCTTTCCGTATGAGATCTGAAGAGAACCAGCATTTGAGCATCCGTAATATTCGGAAACTTTTCCGGCCTTGTGATGAATGGACGCTCTTGCCTATTGAGGGCATAATGGATATCAACTGTCTCCAAGTTCCTGTGGAGAGGTATTCCAAAAGGATGTCTCACTCCAGGAGGCAAAAATAAATATCGCCCCTCTCCTGACGATATTTATCGCATGCATTGGATGAGGATGATCACTTTGATTCTCCCCCTCGATGACAGATGCCGGTTTCTGAAACTAGGAAGGAAGATTTATTATCACCCAAGGTATATTTTCTCAAGAATGTTAGAAGTATATTTGTTTACTTCTTAATACTGTATATCTCCCAATTTTGTTTGGTTTTGTTTGTCGCTCTACAGTAATTTTTTACACACGTTAGGCTAATTATGCGGGGGATTTACTTTTGTATTTTACACACCGAACTTTAAGAGGAACTGTGCATAAGTAAAGAGTGCGGTTTTTCTTAAAAATATTTATCTAAAGTTAAAATCGAGTATATAAGTTCAAAGGAAAATATTCACGTGCGAATCATTCTTCACTGTATTCCATTGATTCCTAATATTTGAAATAATTATAGCAGATTTGAAAAGAAAATTTTAAGGGTGGAAATTAAGCTTTACAATTACATACGTATAAATATCTATATGTATATATATATATATATACAATGTTAACACGCTAAATGATGTGAGCGAATTCATTGAAATATTATAAAAATTTCAGTATTGAGTATGTGATAGAAACATCGATAATTGGCCAAAGTATCAACTGTAAGATTGTCTGGTTTGAGTTTTCTACTTTTTACCTAATATAACACACAAATAACTGCAAAGGAAGCTTAAAATGTCATCCGGAAGACGTAGCTTGTGATAAGTGTAGTAGACGCTTCAGTTCTGCTGTATATGTTAAGCAATGAAAAACAGCAATGCAATGGAGTTTTCCATGTTTCACATAATATAACACATAAATAAGTGAAAACTAACCATAAAAAGTCCCCCAGAAGACATTACTTGAGGGTCAGAGTAGTAGACGCCACACGTCTGTGGTGCCTTCTGTGTAATGTAAAATCTGCAGAACAATCATCTAATGCCTTAATGAAAAAGCGTCATTGCGAGAATATGATATATATTACAATTCCCTAATAAATTTTTATCTGTGCCATATTCTTTCATTAGTATAAATGATAACATATACTTTTGTTGTTTAAAATTAATCAGGCAGAAAACCATGAATGTACCTACATCAAAAATAATTCTGAAGCGCCAACTTCCTTATTATGCTCCATTAATCTATCTGCCTCATTCGAGAGCAATAGATTGTCAAAGTAATATATCAGTTTTTATTCTTGTCGGTTAACTAAAAGGCTATTTATCATTACCCAAACCCTTGGCGCTTCTCCAGCGTAACATGCATTTCAATGGACATTGTCCAGGCAGTGAGTCATTACCTTCTTGGATGAGATCTGAAGAGGACCAGCAATTGAGCATTCGTAATATTCGGAAACTTTTCTGGCCTTGTGATAAATGGAGGCCTTGCCTTTTGAGGGCGATAATCAATATCAACTGTCTCCAAGTTGATGTGGAGAGGTATTCGAAAAGGATGTCTCACCCCAGGAGGCAAAAATAAATATCGCTCTCTCCTGGCGATATTTATCGCATTCACTGGGTGAGGGAGATCACTTTGATTTCCCCCCTGCGATGACAGATGACGGTTTCTGAAACTAGGAAAGAAGATTTGTTAGTTCATCCAAGGAATATTTTCACAAGAAAGATAGAAGTATATTTGTTCACTTCTTAATACTGTATTTCCCCGAGTTTAGTTTTATTTGGTTTGTCACTCTAGGATCATTTTTTGCAAACGTTAGTCTAATTATACGGGGACCTATAGTTTTTTTTACATACCGACTTTAAGATGAACTGTGCAGAAGTTGAGAGTGCGGTTTTTCGTAAAAAAATTTATCTAAAGTTAAAATCGAGTATATAAGCTCAAAAGAAAATATTCATGTGAGAGACATTCTTCACTGTATTCCATTGATTCCTGGTATCTGAAATAATTATGGCAGATTTGAAAAGCCAGTTTTACGTGTCTATATTAAACTTTACAGTTACGGATAGATATATATATATATATATATATATATATGTGTACAGTGTTAGCGCGCTATATGATGTGAGCGAATTCAATGAAATCGTATTAAAATTTCTGCATTGAGAAAGAGGTAGGAACTTCGATAATTGGCAAAAGTATCTACTGTAAGTTTGTATGGTTGGAGTTTTCTAGGTTTTACCGAATATAAATACAAATAAGTGAAAATTTAGCCTAAAAATTCACCCGAAAGACGTTGATTGTGGTCAATTTAGTAGACGCCTCACATCTGTTGTACATAGGTTTGCAATGCAAAATCTGCAGTACAATCTTCTAATGTCTTAGTGAAGAAGCGTCATAGCTGGAATATGAAATATATTACAATTCGCTAATAAATTTTTATCTGGATTTTTCAAAATTATTCTGGCATTTGTAGGAATGATTACATTAACCTTTATTGCTAAAATTAATCAGGCAGAAAACCATGAATGTAGGTACATCAAAAACAATTGTGAAGCATCAACTTCATTATTATGCTCCATTAATCTATCTGCCTCATTTGTAAGCAATAGATTGTAAAAGAAATATATCAAATATAAATACATTTGATACATTTTTATTCTTGTCGGTTAACTAAAAGGCCCTTCATCATCTCCCGGACCCTTGAATCTTCTCCAACATAACACGCATTCCAATGGACATTGTCTAGGCAGTGAGTCATTACCTTCTTGGATGAGACCTGAAGAGGACCAGCATTTGAGCATTCGTAATATTCGGAAACTTTTCCGGCGTCGTGATAAATGGACGCCTTTGCCTTTTGAGGGCGATAATCGATGTCAACTGTCTACAAGTTCCTGTGGAGAGGTATTCCAAAAGGATGTCTCACCCCAGGAGGCAAAAATAAATATCGCTCCCTCCTGGCGATATTTATCGCATTCACTGGGTGAGGGAGATCACTTTGATTTCCCCCCTGCGATGACAGATGACGGTTTCTGAAACTAGGAAGGAAGATTTATTAGTTCACAAAAGCAATATTCTCACAAGAAAGATAGAAGTATATTTGTTTACTTCTTAATACTGTATAATTCCGAGAATAGTTTGTTTTGATATGTCCGCTACGGTCATTTTTTGCACAAGTCAGGCTAATTATGCGGGGACATACAGTTTTTTATCTACCGAGTTTATGAGGAACTGTGCATAAGTTGAGATTGGATATTTCGTAAAGAAATTTATCTAAAGTTAAAATCGAGTATATAAATTCGAAGGAAAATATTCATGTGCGAATCATTCTTCACTGTATTCCATTGATTCTTGATATATGAAATAATTATGGCAGATTTGAAAGACCATTATTAAGGGTCAATACTAAGCTACTAAGGTTTACAGTTACATACGTATATACATATTCGAAGCGAATTCATTGAAATCGTTGCGAATTCATTGAAACCGTAGCGAATTCATTGGAATCGTATGAAAATTTCTGCATTGAGAAATGGGTAGAAACGTTTGGTCAAACAAAGTATCAACTGTAAGATTGTCTGGTTGTAGTTTTCTTGTTTTTTCCTGATATAAGACAAAAATATGGGAAAATTAAGCTTAAGAACTCAGAAGGAAGACGTTGCTTGAGGTCAGTGTAGTGAACCCTCATTTCTGCTGTACCTGTTGTGTAATTCAAAATCAGCAGAACAATCTTCTAATGTCTTAGTGGAAAGTAGGTCATAGCAAAAATATGAAACATATTTCAATTCGCCAACGCATTTTTGTCTCTGCATGAATAATAAAATATGAATGAATAATAAAATAATAAAATTGTATGAATATTAAAATAATAAAGTTGAATTAACAATAAAATAAACATTTTTTGTTTGAAATTAATCAGGTAGAAAACTATCAATGTTGCTGCATCAAAAATAATTCTCAAGCCCCAACTTCCCTGTTGTGCTGCATTAATTTATCTGCCTCATTCGAAAGCAATATATTGTGAAAGAAATATATCCATTTTTATTGTTGTCGGTTAACTGAAAGGCCTTTCATCACCCTCGGACCCTTGCCTCTTCTCCAGCGAACACGCATTAAAATGGACATTGTCCTGGCGGGGAGTCATTACCTTCTTGGATGAGATCTGAAGAGGACCAGCAATTGAGCATTCGTAATATTCGGAAACTTTTCTGGCCTTGTGATAAATGGAGGCCTTGCCTTTTGAGGGCGATAATCAATATCAACTGTCTCCAAGTTGATCTGGAGAGGTATTCGAAAAGGATGTCTCACCCCAGGAGGCAAAAATAAATATCGCTCCCTCCTGGCGATATTTATCGCATTCACTGGGTGAGGGTGATCGCTTTGATTTTCCCCTGCGATGACAGATGCCGGTTTCTGAAACTAGGAAAGAAGATTTATTAGTTCACACAAGGAATATTATCACAAGAATGTTAAAAGTCTATTTGTTTACTTCTTAATACTGTATATCCCCGAGTTTAGTTTGTTTTGGTTTGTCGCTCTACAGTCATTTTTTGCACACGTTAGGCTAATTATATGGGTGCCTACAGTTTTTTTACTCACCGAGTTTAAGATGAACTGTGTATAAGATGAGAGGGCTTTTTTTCTTAAAGAAATTTATCTAAAGTTAAAATCGAGTATATAAGCTCAAAAGAAAATATTCATGTGAGAGTCATACTTCACTATTCCTGATATCTGAAATAATTATAGCAGATTTGAAAAGCCAGTTTTAAGGGTCGATATTAAGCTTTATAGTTACATAAGTATACTATAGATGTATATATACATATGTATACAGTGTTAGCACGCTAAATGTCGTGAGCTATTTCCTTGTAATCGTATGAAAATGTCTGCATTAAGAAAGAGGTGGAAACATCAATAATCGGACAAAGTAACAACTGTAAGATTGACTGGTTGGAGCTTTCTAGGTTTTTCTTAATACAACACACAAATAAGTAAAAATTAACCTCAAAAATTACCTGAAAGATATTACTTGAGAGTCAGTGTAGTAGTCATCGCACTTCTGCCGTATATGTTGTATAATGAAAATCTGTAGAACAATCTTCTAATGAAATAAATTACAATATATGAAATATAGAATATGAAATAAATTACAATTCACTAATAAATTTAAATTGTGACACATTCTGGCATTTGTATGAATGATAACATAAACTTTTTTTGTAGAAATTAATCAGGCAGAAAACCATGATTGTATTACATCAAAATTAATTCTGAAGCACCAACTTCTTTAGTATGCTCCATTAATCTATCTGCCTCATTCGAAAGCAATAGATTGTGAAAGAAATGTATCATTTTTATTCTTGTTAGTTAACTAAAAGGCCTTTCATCATTCCCGAACCCTTGCTTCTTGTCCAGCGTAACATGCATTCCATTGGACATTATCCAGACAGTGAGTCATTACCTTTTTGGATGAGATCTAAAGATAACCAGCATTTGGGCATTCGTAATATTCGGAAACTTTTCCGGCCTTGTGATAGATCGACGCCTTGCCTTTTGAGGGCGATAATCGATATCAACTGTCTCCAAGTTCCTGTGGAGAGGTATTCCAAAAGGATGTCTCATGTCAGGAGGCAAAAATAAATATCGCCGCCTCCTGGCGATATTTATCGCATTCACTGGGTGAGGGAGATCACTTTCATTTTCCCCCTGCGATGACAGATGTTGATTTCTGAAAGTAGGAAAGAAGTTTTATTAGTTCACCCAAGGAATATTTTCACAAGAAAGATAAGTATATTTGTTTACTTCTTAATACTGTATATTCCCAAGTTAGTTTGGTTTGTCCCTCTATGGTCATTTTTTGAACACGTTAGGCTAATTATGCGGGGAACTACAGCTTTTTTTATCTACTGAATTTAAGATGAACTGTGTATAAGTTGGGAATGCGTTTTTTGTTAAAAGAATTTATCTAAATTAAAAATCGAGTATATAAGCACAAAGAAAATTATTCATCTGAGATTCATTCTTCACTCCATTCCAGGGAGTCCTGATATCTGAAATAATTATAGCATATTTGAAAAGTCAGTTTTAAGGGTCGACATTAAGCTTTACAGTTACGAAGTACGTATATATATATATATATATATATATATACAGCGATAGCGAGCTGGATTATGTGTGTGAATATATAAAAAGTGGGAAAATTTTATGCATTGACAAAGAGGTAGAAACATCGATAATTGGTCAAAGTATCGACTGTAAGTTTGTCTGGTTGAAGTTTTCTAGGTTTTACCTAATATAAAATGCAAATAAATTAAAATTAAGCTTAAAAATTTACCCGGAAAACGTTGTTTGAGGCCGTTTAGAAGACGCCATAAGTCTGCTTTGCCTGTTGTGTAATGCAAAATTTACAGAAAACTCTTCTAATGCCTCAAAGAAAAAGCGTCTCAGCGAGAATATGATGTATAATACAATTCGCTAATAAATTTTTATCTGTGCCCCATTCTGGCATTTGTTCGATTTATAACATAAACTTTTGTTCCTTAAAATTAATCAGGCAGAAAACCATCAATGTAGCTACATGAAAAAGAATTCTGAAGCATCAACTTCCTTATTATGCTCCATTAATCTATCTGCCTCATTCGAAAGCAATAGATTGTGAAAGAAATATATCTGTTTTCATTCTTGTTGGTTAATTAAAAGGTCCTTCATCATAACCGAACCCTTGCCTCTTGTCCAGCGTAACAGGTTTTCCGATGGACATTGTCTAGGCAGTGAGTCATTACCTTCTTGGATGAGATCTGAAGAGGACCAGCATTTGAGCATTCGTAATATGCGGAAACTTTTCCGGTCGTTGTGATAAATGGAGGCCCTGCCTTTTGATGGCGATAATCGATATCAACTGTCTCCAAGTTCCTGTGGAGAGGTATTCCAAAAGGATGTCCCACCCCAGGAGGCAAAAATAACTATCGCCCCCTCCTGGTGATATTTATCGCATTCACTGGGTGACGGTGACCACTTTGATTTCCCTCTGCTATGATAGATGACGGTTTCTGCAACTACGAAAGAAGATTTATATGTTTACCCAAGGAATATTTTCACAAGAAAGATAGAAGTATACTTCTTAATACTGTGTAACTTCGAGTTTAAGATGAGCTGTGTACAAGCTGAGGGTAAATGTTTTCTTAAAAAAATGTACTTAAAGTTAAAATTCAGAATATAAGCTTAAAAAAATATTCATGGGACATTTATTCTTCATGGTATTCCATTGATGTTTATTGAGTAAGTTGAGCGTATTGTTAAGAGAACGTGAATTTCACCAACATCGACTTTTTCATTTTTTAGTGACGATGCAACAAACCAGAAATATATTTAAAGAGTATCGAGAATAAATAAACTCATGTCGTAAAATGTATAACTAATTTAATTAAATTTTTTTTTATGAAATTCAGAAATATAAAATGTTCTATATTTAGTAATATTTGCAATTTATTATTTGCCTCAGCAAATGGAGAAATATCTGCGTTACTTGCTAGCCTGGTGGATACCGTATATAAGCCGACCCCTTAAGTTAGATTCAGAAAAATTCTTAAAAAATTCATCCTTTTGCAGAAAAATACTGTATACGGTAACTTAATTAATCACTTACTTTAATTTAAATCATAAGAATCATTTTTCTTCTTTAAGTTAGGAATTAAGAATTTTCCAGACATGGGTATATTTACGTTGAATTAAATGTCAAATTTAAGTTATCTACCTGAATTTCAATAATGGGGAATTCTTAGAAATAAATTTTTATAGCAATGAAGAACAATTTATAAAATAATTCTCTTTGGTAATATCTGTTAATTTTTCGTTAACAGGATGTAAATTTCTTTCGCTAACATAGTGTTTTTTTCGTTTTTAATGAAGATGCTACAGATCAACAATATATTTAAATAGTTTCGAAAATAAAACAATTCATTTCGTGAAATAAATAGCTAATTTAATTAAAATTTTTTTTATAAAATTAAGAAACATAAAATATTCTATAATTTGCCATTACTAATGGATAAGTATTTGCGTCTTTTGCGAGGTCAGTTGTTGCGTATGTAAGCCGATCTCGTCAGTTAGTTAAAAAACTTTTTTTAAGAGTTTGAGCTTTTACATAAAAATTCGGTTGCTTTAACTTAAATTTAAATAAGAAATATTTTTCTTGGCTAAGGGAATTAGAAAATTTTCAGACATGGATATATTTATGTTGAATTAAATATCAAATTCAATTTATCTATTCGAATTTCACTATTGTGGGAATTATTAGGGTTAAATTTTTAATAAATTTGGTCAATTTATGAAATAATTCTTTCTGAAAATTAATTAATTAGTTTCATCACATTCGAAAAATCTAACAAAAAATGTCACCTAATCTAATGACTTGCATTTATTAGAAAATTAATATTATTGCAATTTTGGATAAACTTTTTTATTTAATCTTCTAATATTTTATACTCCGATGTTAAAAAAAAGAATTTAGAATTATAACTATACGGAACATCGTTTTTTTTTTATCTTGCAGGATGAATGATTTTCAGCACACGCACTCAGTTTTACTACTGTGCCCAAAATGTAAGACGAGTTTTTATTTTTTTCAAAAACTCTTTATTTATTTTTCCAAATTTATTTCATCGTCTTCAAAGTAATCCTCTCTGGACACAATGCACTTATGACAACGTTTTTTTCCAATCCTCAATGCATGCTAAAATGTCATCGGCAGGGATGGCCTTCAAAGTGCGCGCTGAATCTCTTCAATCGATACAAAACTGTGTTCCCGGAGTGGTCTTTTAAGTTTAGGGAATTTCCAGAAGTCGCACGGTGTGAATACGGTTGATGTGTAAAGATATGTGTTTCATTTTTGGCGAAAAAGTCGCGAAGAATCAATGCAATGTGGGCCGGCGCATTCAGTGTTTTCGGTACCAATCAAGATTTGACGCGTTTGAGGCGCAAAATGGAATGGACCGATCCTTTTGAAATTCCAACATCATCAGCAAGGTCTCTAATTGTAAATTGACGGTTTGCAAGCATTAAATCTTTAATTTTTTGGAGTTTCTTCAGTTGAGGTTGATGGTCGACCAGAGGGCTCTTCGTCTTCAACGCGTTCTGTGCCTTCTTTGAATTGTTTATACCACTTCTAAACATTTTTTTCCAATATAATAATGCTCACCGAATGCCTTCTGCAACATTCTATACGTTTCCACAAACAAAATTTAATGCAAGTAATTTGCTCAATGAATTCAGACATTTCAAAAATCGCCAGAATCCGTTTTAGCGTCTCACAAAGTCAAGCGTAACTCAAACACTAATGCATGTTTTGACGTCAAATTTCACACGCATGTCAAAGACAGTGCCAGAAACCTAAAAAAAATTTAAATTCCATAAGCCTCGGGATTTTTAAATTGAAAATTAATCTTACTTTTTGGACACAGTATTATACCTTATATTGGCAGTACTATTTGAATCCAATTTTAAAGCAAATATCTTAACAATATGTGAACTCATTATTTTTAAAAAATACTTTTAAAATTTAAGTGGTTTTTTTTTTATAGGAAGAAAATATTATTTCATTTAAAGAGCAATTTTTAAATAGAAAGTAAAAATTTCAATTTACCTTTTTATTTTCTTTTTGTAGGACATTTTTCTGTATGCCGTTTTGGATGAATAATTTTATATTCGTAAACATATGCTATTTTTTGGATAAAATATTATCAAATTAAAATAATATTCATGGTTTAGATTATATGTACCTGAAAATTCATTATTCAATGCAAGAAGCAAGTTCAGAATTTCAATTTAGCTTTTTTGCATACAAATAAATTACGTTATTTTTTATACTTTTCCAGTTATAAAATTTGCTTGTGATCAATAAATGCGTTTTACTAAAACTTTATATTTTCCCCAAGGTTTTTTCTAGAAGATTTTTGCTGCCATTTTTTACATAGAAGAAGGACAGCTGATTTATTGCGATGCTTTGCTTCTCTATACTTGTAATCTTTTTGTAATTATATTTGTTTATTAAATGAATAAATAATTATTTTTAATGCGTTTAATTAAAGAAATAATAGAAGTGCTCTTGATATTTTCATATTTTTGAATTTAAGAGTATATATAGTAAATTTGTTAGTTCATTAAATATAAGCATTTATGGATTATTTTAATTGGGGTATAGTTTTATTTACGCTTAATATATTTTTGTTATGCTTATTATATTTTTGTTAATTAGATATTAACAAAAATATATTAATACAGAAATTTACAATTTTAAAAACTATTATTAAAGTAATATATATGCATAATATCATTGTTGTTTTCAGAACTGTACATATTTGCTTAAAACATTTTCAAGGATTAATTTGTCTATTTTGTTTATTAATAATAGAAACAAAATAATTATTCTTAAAAATGTATTAAAATTTTTCAAATAAAGGAACTTTCTAATTCAAACAATTTGATTTCTTTTAATACTTTTACGTGCATTTTTAAATAAAAAATTATTTGCTTTAATTAAATTATTTGAAATTATTCAAATTTTTTCAAAACATGTATGCCTTCAAAATATAGAAAAAAAAAGAGTGCTGATTTAATTAATTTAATAGTTTTATATTATTACGCTTTACTTTTTTTCAATGTTAAGAAATAAATATTTTTATTACTTAAAATAAAATTTTATAATTCATTTAAATGCACTTTTAATTGTTTTAGGAGAGATTATATTATCTATCTATGGATTTTTCAAAAAACTAAAGCGTGATGTATTATATTAAAGCTATAAATAAATATAAATTTATATAATAGCATACATAGTTTGGTAAAAAAAACATTTATTACAGGATAACTAGAAAGTATACTATTACTAGAAAAGAAATACTGGAAAGAATATATATCGAAAATATATTTCAATTTTTTAAAAATAAACTATGTGAAAATCGTATAAAAATTCTGTACTTTTTTTCATAACTCAACTGGAGATATAATGGTAGTTCAGGTTATCATTGTAATATAATGCAATAGCATTATGATAAACTCTTGATTTAGTATGATGTATTAAATCAAAGCCCTGGTAGTGTATTCTGTACAGAAAAACCGTGGGCCAATTGAAAAAAAAATTCTTACAGTGGTCACATATTTTATAAAAAAGGACATTTCGCTTTTTCTCTTTTTTATGAATTCAGTGAATGCATAAATACATAAATTTTAGTAACGATTATTTAAAAAAACCGCCACAAAATCTTTCATAATAAATTTCTCTTTTAACACACTTAGAAGTGACGATCAATTCTTGGAAAGAAATAGTTCAGGTCAAAAGAAATGATCTATTATACAACAGTAAATTCAATTTATTTTCATGGTTTCGTAAAAATCTGGCCATTTATTTGAATAACCTTAATATATTCTGAAGAATATATCTGATATATATAGAAGAAAGATAGGCGGACAAAGATTCTGAATAGCAACTGAAAAAAGCAATATTTGAGAAAAAGAATGATCTTATAATTTCTTTTTATGATTTTCAAGAATTAAATATTTTTCTAAGAATAAAAATAGAATTCTTTATGTATAATCAAATTAAAATCAAAATTATTTTTCAAGTTTCTTATAAATTTTCTTGCAAACATATTCAAAAATATGCTTGTTATGTTAATTTTAAAAATTTTTGTAAATGTTAATTTGTTAATTTTTTTTGTTAATGTTTAATGTTAATTTTTTTTAAATTTCAGTTAAATTTAATTTAATGAAGTCATAAATTTTTTGTAACTATAAAAATTATGTGTTACTTTCAAAATTAAGTAATTTGTAATTTTTGCAAGTTTTTTATTTATCAAGTTGATTGTAAAACTAATTAGTTATCAATTAATTAGTTGATTGCTAATTGTTTAGATATCCTATTTGTTTTAAATAATTTAAACTTGAAGATTTGGAAACATGTTAATTTTCATGACAGGTTTAGCATATGTTGTTATCGTGTCCATGGATTTAAAATATTATTATTAAAGTTAGGTCAAGTCAAAAGTCTTCACAATAGCGGACGCTAGCAATGTCACCGCCTCACTCTACGGAACTTCTCTTAAGTTGGCCTTGATTGGCACCATACCCGATTGCAAAACATGGGGAGTGAGTGCTGGGCACTCCGGAATGTGCTTAGGTGTTAGGAAAGCGTTGGGGGCAATTTCTGCAGGGGATGTATTCCCTGGTCTTGTCAGGGAGAATCTTCATCCCTCTGTAATGATTAGTTTCGAGTCTGCTAATAACTAATGTCAACTTCCTAGGGCAGTTGAAGTCCGTGATTAGTGGCTTCTTAAAGTTATGAGGCATTAGTCGCTTTTGGTAACTGCTTTAGCATCTACAAGTGTGATGGTAGTCTTGGGTTGATCATTGTCCCTGGCGTTTTTGGCTAAAGAGTCAGCGCATTCGTTAGCCTTAATGTTGACATGTGCAAGAATCTATGGAAGATGGCATGATTTGCCTCCGCTGTCTCGAGCAGAACATTTATCGCAGAAGTGATGATAGTATCTCCATTTTTAATTGCTTCCAGAGCCGAGTCATTTAGATATAAAGCAACAGCCTTTTTAATTGCAATGAGCTTGGTTTAGCCTATAGTTGTCATTATGACCTGAAATGAACAAATTTTATTCTTGTCTGATTAATCTTCAGAATTAACTCACGAAATAAGTGACGACAAATTTCAAGGCACAAATTATTGATCACTTTATGGCTACATAAATTATATCTCTCATTTATGAGTATATCAAATATTTACATTTATAAATATACATTGTAAATGTATTCCTGATTAAATATACTTAGGGTAATTAATTGCCAAAATTTAATGGTTTCTTTTTCATCAACACTAATATAAATTTCCTTTAAATGAAATAAATATGAATTTAATCATTTAAATATGAAATTCCTTTAAAAGTGTAAATTTATTTATTTTCAATTGTATTTCAATAAAGAAAGATGTAATATTGTATTTTAATAGAATAGATTATAAAATACATGCGAATTGTTAATGTTTCTCTTCAAAGAAGTTTGTTAAATTATAGCATAAAATTTTGTACTATGGGTGTTATTTCAAAATAAAAAAATGATTTATCTAAACTATTTATCTAATTATCTTCTGATTTATCTATTTTTTTAGTTAAACAATGAAAGTAAATAAATAAGACTTTAAATATGAAATAAATATCGAAACTTAATTTAACCCTTTTCGTTGATTAATAAATTTAGAGATTCTTCTAAAACTTAATAAATTGACATTAGCTCACACCTCCTACATTAAATATACATATTGTTTTTATAATAGTGCAATATAATTGATATATTTTAATACATTTAAACTTATCCACCTTCTCCTTATATTATTACATACCCCCTATTATGTTACGTTTGTATCCAATCAGGGAAATTGAAAGCTAGTATTAACATAATGTACCTTTAGGTATCAATTGGTCAACTACAGATTTGCATTAGACGCAGGTATGGCAGCTTCCGGGGTTGCAATAGGTCTACCTCAGGCACTAATCAATATCTCAGAAGATTAGTGTGAGCGTGTTTCTGCAATTCAATAGATTTGCTTATCAATTGATGTGTTTCTTAGCATTTTTTTTAATGAAATATATAACAAAATGTTTTTTATGAACAAAATTGGGATTTTATATTGTTTGTCTTCAATTATGATTTTTTTTCTAGCGATACAGAAAATGATTAAATGGATTTAATTCGTCTAGCTTGATTTGATTCTTTCTATATAATTACATATTTAGCACGGCAGCTAAAATATAATAAATATATATGCCAACCAAAAGATGACGTTACGAGTGTCCAAACATTTGGCCAAATTTGCAATCCTCACCTATATTTACCGAAGTTTCTGGCTCTTTTTACATCTATTGAGAATTATCCTTATACAGTATGACCCCAGGATATTTTGAAAAAAATTGACATTTTTTTTAAGCAAATGATGTATACAGTTTAATGTTACACTATACATAATAAACATAATTACATAGACTAAAACAACAAATAGTAAACAAAATATTTTTAAAAAACTGCCATTTTTTTTGTGTTGAAAAAATTGATGCATACTATTTAATGTTACGCTATATATAAATAAATATAATTACATATACTAAAATAACATATAGTAAGACGACAGGATAACTTGAAAAATTGGCATTTTTTGGAAGAAAATGACGCATACAGTTTAATGTTATACTATTATAAAAAAATATAATTATACAGACTAAAATATCATGAAGGCTTTTCTATAATACCTCATGATATTTATGTGCACTCTTTTTTGACGAGAGTTAACAATGTATAATGAATATTGGATTAATGATTATTACACATTAGTATATATAATTATATATATTAGTATTACATATCATAATATACAATATATTATTATGATTATATATACATATATATAGAATGTGTTTATGTAGTCAAAAAATCAAAATATTTATTACTTACTTATTTTAAACACACATATACACATTTAAATTAAATTTCAAATTTACATTTTAATTAGAATTTATGGTGCACCAATAAAATTGCAGTTATTCAGTAATATTGAAATAATCTAGCTGAATTCCTTCTAGTAATGCAATTTGAAGGTAATTATCTTTTATTTCTGTATTTGCTTTGAATTGTTGTCGTTAAATAAAATGCTACTACGTACAGATATGTAGAATACTTGTAATTTGTACCTTAGATAGTGATAGTGAGTTTACATCTTTGGAGTACGCCCAATAATATTTTTATCTACCCACTAATGTACGCGTTCCAGACTTTGGAAGGTAAATGTTTGATAAATATTCCCCAAAAGAAATTATCCACATTTATTTCACAGTTTTTAAGTACTATAATGAAATGAAAAAGGAATCGTATCGTTTTGTATAACATTTAAATAAAATATTTTGTTTTTGAAAAATGAATCTTCTTCTTAAAGAATATTATGATGGAATATTAATGAATTACTTATTAGTATTAATTAGTAATTTATTGTTATGGAAAAGAAATCAAAACTCAAGGAATTTATTTCGTTTATTGCTATATATCGTTCATTTCTATATTTCTATATGATACTGAACTTTACTTTATAATAGTTTAAATTCAATCATTATTCAGTGTGCCTCACAAAATGTACGGTTAAAGATTGTTTAAATGGATACGACGTTAAATATAATCAAGCTGATGCATTCTATAATTATCTTCATGTCAATACCATGCAGCCATAAGTTGAAGTATAGGTCCTTGATGAAAATGCATAGAATGTCCTATTTGTTAAATACGAGTAGTGTAATTCGATAGAGGAGATGTTACCATCTCTTGTGGAGACTTCCAATTATGAGTTAACAATTCCTCTCTTAAAGTTTATAAGACACTGGACTATTGAATGCAATTAGGCAACATCAGAAACTTGGAATTAGTTTGTTAAAATAATTGCATAAACTTAAACATTTATATGGCATCTCTTTATTATGACAGTTTCAATTGAAATCATTGTTGTTATTGTCAAACATTGCCTGTGTCAAATGCCTTTTAGTACATAAAGAGTATTTTTTTGTAGTTTTTCATTTTGTTACATGAAATAAGTTGCAGTTGCGTTTTTAATAAAATAAGAGAGGGTGTTTTTTTTTTTTTTTTTACAATTTCCATTGTTATGAAAAATTGCACTATGGATCTTGAGTTCTTGTACACAATCCAAAATATTTGATTTTACTAAACATAGAATATTCATTGAATGCGGGAAAATAATCTAAACTTCCTTAAACTTATTAATTTCTATTATAAACAGAGATGAATACATGTGTTTAAAATTATTTAAATACAACAATTATTAAATTAAATATCATAATCATTAAACCAGAATTAATCGAAATTATTTATTTTACTATAACGACTCATATAATCAGAAAACAATCATAAAATTCAAAATTAATTTTAAATAATACAGACATCATTTTAGTGATATTCATTACAGATAAGAAAAGTAAAGGCGTTATTTTTGTATTTTGCTTTTTTCAAATATACAATACATATTTGAATATGTTAAAAAATTACACTTAAATATTTAATTATTTTAAAAATCATCGATCCCCTATTCTAAAGGAACAGAAAATTCGGGCATTCATCTGCCATCCTTTTCATACTAGATATGGCTCTGCTTTGTCGCTAGGCTCCCATGTTATTGCTCCCATGTCGGTCGCTAGGCTCCCATGTTATTGCTCCCATGTAGAAATCTGAAATATGCAACGAAGCGATTCTGAATATTCTGTGTCTGAAATTCCTCTTCTCAAATCACACATTTATCTATAACTATTTAATTACTAACAAGTAATATAAGTCAATTCCTACTTTTTTTCACAATACTGCAGAAAGTCCTTTATAAATAATTTTCATTCATTTTGTTAAGTATGTCTGGCGCCATCTATTGGTAGATGCATGCAACTTAAATTTAAAAAAACTAAAATTAATTAATTAAATTTAATTATTGAATTAATATTTGAAAAAATTGTATTAACATCAAATGTCATCAATTTAAAAAAAAAATATTTGAACTTGAGTGGATGAACAAAAAGTATTTTATGAACGATTGAAAATTTGAACAAAATATATATATTGAGAGTGTCAGCTAATAGAAGGAATGAAAAAATAGAGATAGTTAAAAGAAATGTCATTTTGTTTACAACTTGTATTTATATGAAATATAAAGGAGCATTTCAAAAAGTTTATATAAACACATATTCTATTTTTTAATCATATAGGAGGGTGTAATTTTAGACTGAAAATTATATTAATAGATTATAATTGCAAAATATTTAGAAAAAAATTAAATTTACATTTATTTACTGCTAGAAAATGAACCAGATATTTTGAAATCTTTTTTCTTTGAATATTTTTTTACAAATTTTTCTCACATCACGCCACAAGCATCATAGATTACAAGGTACAAAGGTACAGATTATTGCAAAAAGTCGCCAAATTATTATATCATACGGTAAATTACACAGTAAGAGTGTGACATATATGATCCCTTGAGGATTATGTTTGCCCCAAACTGGTCCCTTTGATGAGCAATATATTACATTATTACTTTACTAGGTCAACTGATGATCCAATCTCTATCATATTAATGAAATTTATTCATTACTACAGCTGGTGAGTTTTGCTTGTACAAGGGCGTGGGGCTCTTCCGTTGCAGCAGTCAAATTACTTCAGGGTGACTGTTTCTGGATGCACATCAACGTCTTCTACCATAATTATTACCATCTTCTACCATTATTTGAAATATGTGCTAGACAGGAATGCCAAATTTCTTTCGAAACCTGACCATTCCTTAATGCATACTATGTTAATGGGTGTGTAATTATTATACTTATCAACCTTTTTATTTCTAGGGGGTCTGATGGCCGAATGGCCAGCGCCCTGGCGCTCGGTACCACAGGTATCGGGTTCGAATCCCGGCCGTGGCATGGGTGTTTGTAGTGGTTCGGAATCCACTTTAAACCGGTCCTAATAAGATCGTAGAGCGTTGCGGGAGCATTGTTACTCCGCGTCCGTGGCTTATCTTAAAGCTACATGCGCGCCCTGGGTAATACAAAGTGAGTAACATCGGTGCAGCCCTTATGGAATAAAAAGATCACGGTCTATTGCCAGCTGCATTAGAAAAAAAGAAACAAAAAAAGCCCCTTTTTATTTCTTCTAATGCAACTGGCAATACAGGGACAGATATCTTATTGCCATAAGAAAGGGATGCACGGCTATTACTCATTTAACACTATTTAGAGGACACGTGCAACTTGAAGATATGCCACTGACGCGAGTAACACTATGCCCACAACGCCTTGCGATCCTATTAGATAGGGACCTACAATTTAAAGTGGATTCCAAACCACTGCAAACATCCATAGTACTGCCGTTACCCAAACCCTGTAGTAACGAGCACAAGAGCGTTAGCCACTCGACCATCAGGCACTTTGCTTATTAACCTAAATTAGGTAAATTTATTAACTGTTTAGAAACTTATTAAATAATACGAACTTACTGCAACTATTTTTAACTATTGAAAGTTTTCAAATTTAAAACAGATTGTCTTTTACTCAATAAATTACAACAAAAAAAAAAGACCGTTTTCAATAAAATAAATATCTAACTAAACTTCTAATTAAATGTTACCGATGTTAGAATAGTATAATACATAATTTTGTACAGTGACACTTTTTTTATTTATTTTATGAATTTATTTGATTCGGGTATAGGCAATTCAATTAAAATAAACTTCTTTAAAAATGAGTTTAAATACTTATACATTTAAACACAGAAAACCATGATCACTCAAATTAAGAATAATGTATTAAACAAATTAAATACATTGAAGATATCCATTTGCATTCCATATTATTATTTTAAAAAAATAAAATTTCTTAATTACTTTATGTCTTAAAAGCAAAATTTCATTTATTTAAATTTCACTGGGTGTTAGAAAATTTCACATAATACAACAAAAATGAAAATCTTCATTTGAGAAAATGTTTGAGCAATTAATGTCTCTAATGCCTTTATAAAATGCGAATTTTATTTATTTGTTATATGTATAAAGACTATTTATTTAAAATGTCTTGAAATGTACTAAACGGTCGTCCTCTTAAAACTTGACGTGAGGGATATTTACTTAGAAGAACTATCTCTGACAGT